>JANHGB010063447.1:0-23548 GCA_026283785.1 Coracopsis vasa | reverse complement strand
CCCCAACTATTCAGGTTAAACTTGAAATCAGATCTTCAGACCAGTGCAACCTGATTATGCCATCTTCTTTCTTCTCTTTTTTTTTCCTCGTTTATCCATAACACCAAATGGTATATTCAAGGTTGTATTTAACGATGTTATTCTCTCCAGATAAATTCTCTGTTATTGCCACCAAGAACTGAGCCAATCTCTGTTCTTTAATTCAATGTTGACATCAATTTACCAAGCTGTGTATGAGATGAGGAAGCTGGGAGATAAGGAGAATTGTTGCTAACTTATTGAGTAGATTCCATCAGGCCTTGCATCTTTTCCTTCAGGGATGTCAATTAGATTCTTCTGAAATGCAAAGAATCATACTTGAAGACAGGAGCCATTTAAATGTGAAAAATGTTTGCTGCTGAGAAAAAACAGAGGTAATGAAGAATACAAATTGTCACAGCACATGACACAGACAAATCCTTTGGAAAATTCCTGTGTTGCATTCACCTGTATCAAAAGCACATACTGGGTATACAAGTTATCAAGAAATCTCTGCTTTTTAATAAAATAATACATCATCTGCTAAAAAACCAAAACCAGATATACCTTAAAGACTTCTGATAATGAGAAGACAGTTGAAATGCACACATAATGCATGTTAGCTCAAGTGAACATACACATGTTCAGATGCTAAGGAGGTAACAGTGAAAGAGGGCACAATGCAGAATAATGCCCTTTAAGATTAATAAGTACACTCCAATTTTGCCCTTTAGGAAAATAATTCATCATCTGGTCTATACTTGTTAGATCTGCTGCCTGGGCTGGTTTTGTTTCCCAGTGCTGCTGAGGAATTGCGGCAATAAGCTGTGCAACCACAGCATCAGTGCAAGCAGAGCAGACTCAGGGTGACAGTCTGAATGGAGGTTGGGAGTGGAAAGCCAGACTGTCCAGCTCGAATCTGACAGTTTACTGAGTCTTATTTAGCTCTTAACCTCCTACTGCTCATTTACGTTGATAAAATAAGAATTTCATTAAAAAAAAATAATCAAGGACTAGAAATTTTACATTCTTTGCTTCTTTTTCTCATGATATTGTACCCAGCTATTACATATATATGTCAGGTTTTCATATAACTATAGAAAGACAGCAATTTTCTGGAATATTTATTTTTAAATAAAGGGTATTCAGGAAAGAAATTAGCTGATGGCCACGAAACTTCTTAAAATTGATGTGCTAATGTGGAAGGTAATGTCCATCAGTGCCCAAAACACACCAGAATAATCACACTGACATATGTAATAGGCCCCAGTAATTCTGACGTGGGCACAGCACTGTTGTAGCATCCTCATGGATCAGCTCAGTCATGATCCACTGCCCTGCCCCAGAGCACTCAGAATAAGGCTGTTCTGCTCTCACTGATGTGGAAGCAAATAGCAGCAAACCAGCATTCAGCACAGGTTTCATTGTGCCTGGCATTTTCCAGGCTGAGCTTTGTTACAGGCTATTATAAGATGGAACTGAACAGCAACAATGAGATTTCACTGTGCTGTGAAAAGCCCACAAAAGAACAGTAATTGAAATTGCAGGTTTGCATGGAAGCCTATTTGTTAAGATGCTTGGCTCCATTTAGAGGTGTATCTTGCAAGAGAGGACTGTTGTCAAAAAATTACCACCATCCCCCTCCATTTCATCTGCATCAATTTAGGAAATTCAATCCACTGGAAAGTTCTCAAGATCTGGGGCTCTTCAGGCATGTAGCAGATGGTGGAGACTTGAGTGGGTGCTGCTCAGATGAGCAGTTCAATGAATCTTTCCAAGGAAGAAGGGCAGGAGCTAGAAATCAAACAATTGTAACTCTAAGGAAGTTTTTTGTTGTGTGGCTGACTTGAGAAATATTTGTGGGAAGTGAAAAACCAGGGTGTTTCCACTGGCAGGCTGTGGATGTCATCCATCTCATAGAAGTTGTCCATCCATGATAACGCCTTTGCTCTGAGGACATGAAAACCATTTGTCAGGACAGCAGGTAAAACCCAGAAAGCCCTCTGCAACTGTTTCTAACCCAGTGTTCAAAGCTATAAATCCCAGTCTCCACAAATGGCATCTCTCTGCTAGGGATCTCTCACTAACCCTGGGTGAGGTTGGACCACCCTGAGTCAAGAGCAAAAGAAATACCTCATGGCATAGCACCGAACAATTCACATTATAATTCCAGACTATGGCATTTTTCTTTCTCCTGATTTATAGAATCTGTTGTCATTCTCCCAAACTTTATGAAAACAAGCTTTTCATCAAGTTTTTGGTTTTGTTCATTAATTTTGAGTGACTTCTGCAAGGTTTATAAGACAAGACATGACCTTGTCACATAGTGTACCAGTTCTGATATTGCACTGATTCCTGTTAAGAACACTTGGGAATTAAAACACAGCCTGCCCTGGGGAAATTATTGTGACTTCTAGCTCTAGGACACACAGCTGGGAAGAAGGCTTAATTCTGCCTTGCACAGATTGCTCACGTTTTGGCATTTCCAGGTCTACATCCATTTCTGGCTCTTTAAAATACTGTTATAACCTCTTACAGCACACAACTCGGTACCTTTTTCATAGTCATCTTCCATGTGTTTTTCAGCAGAAAGTCTCTTCATTATCACTTTGGTGCTCCATCACCTGCAGGAGCCATGTTCCCTTTCTCTTTGGCTTCCCCCTCCCATTCTCAGTTGCCACAACTCTGTGTGTGTTAAGAGCTGTCCTTGTAAAAGCTGGAGAGTTACAACTGTACTTTTCAGGAGGAACTAAGCAGTTCAGATGTGGAAATGACTCTAGAAAACCTAAATTCGAACTCAGCCCAAGCTTGTTCTAAGGTGTGAAAGGGCTGAGGTCTTTTTATTATTACAGAATGTTTCCATCTCTGAATTTCCAAGTTCAAATTAGGCCATATATAACGTAATACTTCAATATAAGCAGCTCTTTCCATTTCTAGTGTATTGTGAAGGACTAAAAATCTTGAGATGGCTTGGCTAAGGATTAGCTGCAGAAAATCAGGATTCTGTGAGTGTCTTGGCTTCTTATCACCCTAAATGTTCCTTGCCAAGAGCAGGAATGATCTCACACACCAAAATCTGACTGTCTTAACCCATCAGGGCTCTGTGTTTGATAAGGATGGTTAGACTTTCAGGTTCAAGACAATAAGCTGCAACAAAAAAAATGTCATGGAAATCAGTGGCACCACTGCAGAAAATATGCAGTCTTCACCAGGTGGAAGAGTGTCTTTCTCAGACCATTAGGGAGGCAGAAATGCTCAAGTAAACCTCATTACATCACGTGGTGACCTCATTACTTCACTTGGTGATGTAATCCATGCGCCTCACAATTAAAATGCTTCAGCAGTGATTTAAACATAATTGAACTACATTAATTGAGAGAATACTTGTTACGTGATATCCTTCTATAATCTGAGTGTAAAGCACTAATAAAACAGAAATCAGTTTACCTACACACAATACAATGATGCTTATTATTATTAGCTGAAATCACAACTACTAGTGAATACAAACCATAACACATTAATGAATACTGAGGAGAAATGCCAAAAGCCAAACAGTTTACAGTTTTGGAAACATTCTATTTTACATTGAGGTCATAACAATTCTTTCAATACTTTTCCTTGCAGTCTAATAGGAGGTGGCAGTGTTATCCAGTTGACCTGCAATCACAAATTAACTACATGGGGGTATTGCCTGTGTATGTTTGGTATCCTCATGTTGTCTACTCCCACAGTATCAATATATCTCCCAATGTTTTGTAAGTCCGTCTTAGAGAAAAAAACGATTTCTAGAGAGACTTACATCCACAGATCTTGGCCTCTCATCTTTGGGGAGGAGTCCTCTGAAGGTGCCTGCCTTTTCTCAAACACCACACTGAGAGTGGAAATAACTGATTTATACTAGATGCCTTACACAGAAATCCCACTTTGACATTCCCTCAACTACCACATACCCACATATTCCCTTCTCCACTTTCTAGATAAACATGATAATGAATGTTGTGAATGAGGTACAGTTCTTCAAGCGACAAATGAGGCTGTGTTATTTTCTGGGGGAAAAAAAAATACCAAACTGAATCAAAACAAAACAAACAAAAAAAATTTTTTGAATTGCCATCTAAAGCTTAGGCAAAAAATCCTTTCTTCCTCTAGGAATGAAAATGTCGACCCTATGAAACATCTTGTAAAAGCTGTGTTAAACAATTTCCCTTATAGTTCACACTCGGGATTCCAAACTCTGCATCTATGTATGGAGAAAGCCACTTACTATGTGCCTACAAAAAAACCCCAAAGATCCTGGAAAAGAGAGAGACTGCAATTTGCAAATGGTACTGTGATCAGGCCGGGCATTGTACTGGGCCTTTTCTATTGCTGTTTTCTCACTCTTTGTTCTCAGCATTTTTGAATCAGCTCTTTAGAATACGTATTTAGTGTCACTTTGTTGGGGCTGTTGTCTAAAAAATGAAACTGGGCCACGAATTTTGCTGAAAGCTAATCTGGTTAAGCAAAGGATTTATTCCACATCATTTTCTAAAGCTTTTGTGAAAAGAAGATAGGAGTGAATTGCAAAATCTATGCATGCTTAAGGTTTCCTAGCAATAGGTTATAGGGAGCACAGAACACAGACCATAGTCTGTAAAGCAGAATAAATTCTTCCCACAGCCTTGCAGATTTAATTGTCACCAAACAGTTTATTAAAAATCAAGCTCCTGAGAGTTTCAGCTCTGCATTTTATCATGTGAGCTAGGTTCCTAATGTTGCTGGAGAAAGATGCATCTCTTCTGCATTTGGCAGAGTGCTCCTGTTCAGTCCCTTCCTCTGCAGGCGGAGGTGTACGTTATCCCTCAGAGCACTCCTGCATCGTGCAGGAGAAATGAGAAGCTCCCAGTTCCTCCTTTTAACATTTGAATTTGGGTTAAGTATATGAATAGTGAACAAGACAATAGATGGAATCACATTTCCAAACATGATGTTCAGCCTGGAGAACTTTTACCTTGTCCTAACCCAAAATGACTTAGTCCATCCTTTGGCCTTCCAGTGAGACCACCCACTCCAGCACTGGGAGATCAGGTGCACTCTGCTTAACCCAGGCAATGATCTTAACCAGGAGCAACTGCTTTTCAGTCACTGTTTCATGTGGAGGACAGCTTTCCCAACAAGTCTTTCTCCTGAGCTTGATATACTGATGTAAAGTAAGTCTTCACTAAGACATGGATTGAGAAACATCCTTTAGACTGCTGTTTCAGGCAGTCACATGGAAGTGGGGAGCCCCTGGCTTTCACCCCAGGTACATGAATGCTGCCTGTACACAAGGACAGGTGGACAGAGGTTGATATATTTCTCAGCATGTCAGCCAGCCATCATGGATGGCTAAGGCTCTTTGCTTCATGGCATGAGATGTGAATTGTAACATCTGTAACAGAAGCAAAATGGTCTCCCAAGGTTTCAGTGAGTGTTACAATCACTTTTTCTCCAGTTTACAGTCCCTTTGAGTTTGTCCTGTTAAGATAAAAAGTGAAAGGCTTATTTTTTAAAAAAATAAAGATTACAAAAGTGATCTTTTCATTTTTTGAAAAATACATAATTTTGCTGAACAGAAGGCAGGAGTACCTCATGGTGCCATAACTGTAAGATGAACAGAACTTATTTTATCATGTACCACTGGAATGCAAATTGCATCAGTGCTATATATTTCATCCTGGAGTGTTAGGTTGCTGCTCTCAGTGAACTCATTCATACAAAGGTTGAACTTATCACCTACTGTCATGGCATTAGTGATACTGTTTGACCTTTTCTCTCTGCTGCTTTATTACCTTTAAAGGTAGTAATTATAGATATTCCTTCTTCTGTGCGTCCCAATCTACAAGGGTTTTCTTACTGAAGACAGTCCTATTTTCATGGAGTTTCTTGTGCTTGACCAGAATAGAAGCTTTCTGCCTGGTATGGGAGAGAAAACTAAAGTGCATAAAGATCTACTTCAGAATTTGTTCTGACCTCTAAGTTTGCAACACAAAAGTCCCTCAGACTGTAAATTAGGCCTTTCAATCTGTTTCTCTTATTAGTTTTAAAGGCAGTTAAATTGGCTGCTTCAAAAATCTTTAAAAATAAATCTTCTGAAAGGCTCAAACTGATGCTTGGTCAGTGTCTATTGATGTGGAAAAATGCTGCTTCAGAGCCACTCACTCCATCCCTACTGATGAAACAGATGCTTCGCCAGGCTGGTGAAAGGGAGGTGATGTGCTAGTTCATAGCAGAGAGAAAGGCTCTCCAAGCGGAACTTTGACTTCTTCGGTGCAAAACATATTTTATTGTCACACTTCCTATGACATGTACAAATGGGGTCACAGGTCTCCCAGGTCATTCCATTATGCTGATATTCAGTCTGTATAACACACCGGATTGAAAGGATTTCTTTTCACTTCTGATTCTCAAAAACTGCATAAAGGTGGGGTATTTTCTCTCATTCATGTATTTTTGTTTAATTTTATTTTCATTGGATTTGCTCACATAATGCTGACATCTCAGGAAAGGATGGGTGGGGAAGATCCAAATCTGTGGCAACGATACTAGCAAAATCCGCACCAGATTTGAAGTAAGCAAAGAGGAAATAGGTGAGGTGAAACCATGTTCATACAGATGACTGAGATTTAGGTTAAAATGGTTTTGCTCTCAGCTTACCCACAAAATTCATACCCAACTTGAGGTACTTTTCCTCATTTTTTTTTCCCCATTTATGTAAAATATCAATTCTATTAATTGTTCCATATAAAAAGAAACACCAAAGATCGTTTCAGAAGCTGGACTAAAGAATACCAAGGAATCACCTAGTATTACATAAATGTAAATTAGGATGTCAGAGTTGGAAGAACTGCTTCCAGCAAGAACCAAAATTACACATTAGTACCACAGCCATACTCAAGGGAGGTACCTAATGATGGGTGGCAAACCATCGCTATTCCCATGTAAATGCATGTTTCATGTGAAGTACAAATTTTGATACCACTTAATTTGGTGGGTCCTTATCTGAATGAGATTTTACCATTAGAAATTGGTAGTTGCCAGTGGTTAACATCCAGTGCTTACTGATATCAGCTTAAGTATGTACAATTAAGGACCCTAATATATAGCAGTCTCCTGTCCATATCTATAAATCTTCCCTGGAGTCATCTAAAAGATAGCTATCTATTAAAGACTAATACTGTTTCTCATGATGGCATAAACCACCAATTCCCATAGAAAATCTGAGTGGAAAAGTGCAGGAACCCCAACAAAATGCCAGAAAGATTTTGTAACTAAGACCAAGAACATTTCAAAGATTTTGTTTTTATTAAAGCCTATTTTCATGTCCTTTTTAAGTCAGTTACATAGCACTGACAGTCTGGCAGTAGAAAACATAACACTCTTCTGCCTGTAAAGTATCAAAAAGCATTAGGTTAAAGGGGTGTGTTCCATTTTCAGAGGCTACCATTTGTTTAGAAATCAGATAAAGAAATCATTTTAAGATAAAGAAATCATTTTAATATCTTCTTTACTCAAGAGTAACCTTTCATAAAAGGTCTATTATTTATTGCTTCAGACTTTATTAAATATAAAGTATTGCTTGCATCCTGCAGGTTACTTACTACAGCTCATGATTATCAAGAAATGCAATTATCTTAAAAAAAAGATGCATATATACATTTTTGGAGGACATTGTCACTGTGCTGGAAAACAGAATTAATCTCAGGTTCTTCAAAACAGAACTGTCCAGAGATAATCACCTTAAAAATTGATGGCAGCTTGACTTTACTTACTGACTTTAAGCAAATAAGCAAATGTAGCTAGAACTGTCTGTTGAACTACACCTTTGGGCAGTGTGTATGAATGGCCACTTTGCAAAGGCTTTGGTATTTTTGGAGTCTTGTGTTATTAAGAAAATAAAAAAACAAGACTGAAAAAGATCTGGGTCAAAATGTGAATCATTGGGTGCTCTTCCTCAGCAAAAACTAAGTAAGGATTTTGAGATATTGCTTAAATTATCAATATTTAAGACTGTAGGTAACTGACTCATTCCTCTAGATCAGAACAAGGTTGTTCTCGAGTGGCTGTGTTCTGGTATCAGATTCCAAGGATCATTACTTGCCTGCAGCTGTTACAAGTAGTTTTCTCACTGGGATAAGTTTTTCACTCTTATGCCAGCGATAAATTTCCTGGAATACCTGTTCCTGTAAAATCCTTATTTAGTGCAGTAGTTTATCAATGGCAGATAAGGTCCCTCTATATCAGACTTTGCTATGAGCAAGTTCCACTGTGTACATTTATCTTGCAGCTTTATTTTGTTATTGATTTTAGACTAACCATAACTGTTTCATCCAGACCAAGGTACCTCTAACATCATTGTCTCTGCATGAATCTGAATGCTCAGTAGACTTCCCCCTTTCTCTTATTTATACACTTACTTAGCTATAAAATCTGGTGTAGCAAGCCCAGAGCCTTGGCATGGTAGGCTAAGGAGAGGAAGAGAGGAACACCAGAGGCAACACAATGACTCTGCAGACAACCTATGTGAGTCAGTCTAATCCTAGTTTCCTCCTGATCACCAACAGGTAGAGCTGTGCCTGAAGCCTGGATTGCACACTCATCTCAGGACATCTCTAGTAAGTAGTGGTGATGATAATACCAGTTTCACCTACATTGCCTGAGTGTGTCCATGTCATGCAAAACTCCAAACTAGAGAGCCGAAAGCAACTTCTTCTCCATCCACTGGCAACCCAGAGGCTGGAATTTTGCCTGAAATATGTTTTCCCCCAGGAATATGTTATATAATACGTTTTCCTTTCCAGGGTCCGATACTGCCCTGCACTAATGTACCTTCACCAGCAGCAGACGCAATGGTACATTTTACTTGACTTCGTTCCAGTCAGCAGAAGCTGACTTGGGCTGTGAATATTTTAAGCTCCCCAGGACAGAACGTCTTTCACCCATGCAGCTGCCCCACATGACAGAAGGTGGATCTATTACAAGGCACTGTCCAAACCGGACAGCAGGTCTGATCTTTGCAGGATGGTGCAGTCCCTGACAGGATCAGTGTCCACTTAGTGCTGCCTCACAAGAAGTCCTGCTCTTGAATTAGAGTGGAGTTATACTAAAATTATCCACAGAGTGTTTGCGTAGAGAAAAGCTTGATAATGCTTCTTCTGTCCCTCCTAGTTTGCTGTCATCTCACTGTTCTGCAGGTGGCATCCAGTTAGAATGAGTCTGGGTTGCCTCTATCTCTCTCCTTTTATCTTTCCTGATATCCTTCTTCTCTAGCTTACAGGTTTGCAACAGAGAGATTTGCCTGCCATCTGTTAATCCCCTCTCCCACCCTAAAAAGTGCATCAAGCTGCACTGGCAACAAGACATTTCAATTCGAAGAAAAAAATGTCCACACATGAAGTTATCCAGCAACAGCCGGGTGTCACCACACACTGAAAAGACTTCATCATAACCCCCAGATGAATATCTGGGATTAAGACGTTTGACAGACTCTAGTCTATTCTGATTCTATCTGTCATGAAACACCATCCAATACATAAAAAATGCAAGATTCCCACACACTGGGAAGAAGCCAGAAAAGAGGAAGAGCTTTGTAAGGCTTTTTAATGTCTTGTTTGTAAATGTATTCTAGACTTCCACAGTGAGATGCAGCAAGTAAATATGTATTTTATATATGAGACAAAACTTAAGCATTTAAATGCCCTCTTTTTTGTTATCTGATGGGGTAATCTTTTTGCAAATAAGGGGCACTGCAATCATATAACAGAATCATAGAACCGTTTAGATTGGAAAAGATGTTCAAGATCATCTAGTCCAACCACAAATTTAACACTGGCAAGTCCACAACTCACTAAAAATCACGTCTCATTTGAAATGCTGTACTCAGCATGGAAGGGGCATTACTTGCTACTTGAGCACAGCTACTGGAGTTAACCAGATAAGAACAATCCAATAACTAAAGTACAATATAAAACAACTACTACTAATAATAATAGCAATGATAAGAAAAATAACAAGCGGAGAGAATATAAAACTACAGGGGGGAAGGAAAAAAACAATAAACACAAGCGATGTACAATACAATTGCCCCCCCCAGTTTATACACTGGGCATGACGTGCTGTGGCATGAAATACCCCTTTGGCTAGTTTGGGTCAAGTGTCCTGTCTCTGCTTCCTCCTGGCTTCTTGTGCCCCTCCTCACTGGCAGAGCATGAGACTGAAAAGTCCTTGCTTAGAGTAAACAATACTGAGCAACAACTAAAACATCAGTGTGTTATCAGCGTTGTTCTCAGACTAAAGCCAAAACACAGCTCTGCACCAACTACTAGGAAGGAGAGAAAAATAACTGTAACAGCTGAACCTAGGGCATACAGAAAGCACAAATATGACACCCACTTAACTAGCAGATTTCCAAAATTTCTGAGGCATAGGTTGAAAACGGAAGTGTGAGAGCCAGCATCCTTCAGAGCTGCTTATGGACCAAGTATGAGTAAACAAGGTAGTTTCAACCATTAAAAAATTAATAGATTTATAAGAAACTGGTTAACAAGACACACCATGTAAATTCATCCCTCTGAACAAACTCATCTGAAATGTTGGGAGAAAAGTAATGATAATTCCACAATTTTTTACATCTTAGCAATACCAGGGTCCCCACGGAGCAAGCCAGCCCAACCCCACCTTACAAATACTGGTACACAGTGGTCTAGGGAAGCAGTAAGAGTACTTCCCAAAAGAAATGAAGTTGTGATAAATCACTGTGATGAACAGCCTGAGGCAACAGCTCATCCTGTGAAGGCCAGTTTTAAGAATGTTTTTCTTTTGCATCAATGAAATATGGTCCTGTCAGAAAGTGCTAATGAATGAGTTACGCTGGATATGACCCATCTCTGCAGCAAGATGAATCTGGCTTTTCCCAGGGAATACAACATGAGGCTTAGCGAGATGATCTGTGAACTAGGGCACTCCTGAAGCACTCTGAGCCACACAAGCACACTGAGCAGCCTCAGGATAGCATGGCTTTAAGATGAGCTGAGCCACCGGCTCCCTGCGCAGTGTGCTACGAGAGTCATCAGAATCATCAGCTGCAACAAAAATGTCTCATGTCAGAAAAAAACACCAGGAGCTTGGGGCCGTAAAACAAGGCAAAGGGTTGTAAACCTGTTTCTATTTGAGCTAATCAAGTCAAAGTCAGGATCGTGTTTTCCAAGGGTGTGATGAGGTTTCACAACAGAAATTAGGTCAGATTGGTGTTCCTCATCTTAAGCAGAGTTTACCAGGGCCCTGTTGTCCTATTCATAACATATATGCAGCTGTCACACATTTCTTGAATAAAGCAGATTTTAAAAAGTATACCAAAAATGGAAAAAAAAACCCAATGCTTTTAAAGACTGGGGCATGTTTCATACAGAACAGGTGCCATTAAACTCACAGCAAGAAAAACAGGATGAAACATAATCTGCTCATGTTGCAAAGATGTCTGGACTTTTAGAGAACCTTTTCCATCTAATTTGACCTAGACTGGACCCTATGAATCTACAATAGGGTGAGGCAATTAACTCTCACGTCTCTGAGAAGCTAGAGTCTAGAAAGAAATCACTGAAGATTGTCAGGAAATGGGAAAGGATGGAGCCTGTGTCTGTCTCAGGATAGCAATATTGGACAAGTCCTTGACTACAATACCTGCAGCCTATCTAACTGTGATTAACAGCCCGTCACCGCTGACTTTAGTTACAATTTCACAGCGCAAGGTCCTTTTCTGTTTCTTTTGTGACTTAACAAAATGTTGACATTTGATTAATAATCAATGGCCTTTCACAGCAAATTTTTAATATTTATTCACTTCTCATGCTAGATACTCTGTCGTCTCTGGGTGTCCTGGCCAGGATCCCTGAGCTAAGAAGTAATAAGTGTTTGCCATGTCTGGGAAAATGGAAGTTTGGAGGACCTGGCACCCTTCACATTGCAGCTTTGGCAGAGGAGAAGGAGGTAAGACCACCTGCCACCCTCCATATATCTTCCCTAGCACCATCCACATGGCTTCTGTCCAGGGCATCCTAATAGCACAGCAGCATACGCAGTGGCATCCCTAAAATCCACTGGATGGGGCAGAAAATAACGAGCCTTTCTTTTCTGAGGAAGCAGCAGAATTCATAGATGCATTTTGAAATTACTATTTTCTCCTTTTCCAGAGACTTAGTCCAGAAAGAAAGAGATTTTCAGTGGTAGATATTTGCACTCTCATAATAACCACATTAAAAAATCATTTTATGGCTCAGTTGCTAACAAAGGTGCAAAGGATTTGGATGTAAATTTGGACTCTCAAAGGGTTAGGACTGCTAAAGATATTTAAAAGGTGCTATGCAGGTGAGCTGCTTTTGTAGCAATGCTGACCAGAAGCTAATACCAAAGGTAATTACAAACATCTTTGAATTTTGCTGCTAAAAAGAGCCTTCCTTGTATGTTTTTACCAGCAGATGATGACAGAATTTCTTCCCTAAGAGCCAAGCTTGGGACTCCAAGCAGCCCGCACAAAAGGATCTCACCTACCCTGGTGCTCCCTCGCTGCGGCAGGGGAAGCCGTGCCAGCACTGAGGAGAGCTGTGAATGTGAACGTTGGCAAGGGCAGAGTGCTCGTGATGTCCATGTGATGAATGCAAGCCATGCCTGAAAACACACATGGCAAGCCCTGACCTGCATTAATCTCATCAAGAAGGGTAATTGTGTTGCCTGTCACCACGATTAGGCTGTGTCAGAAGGAAATTTTTTCCACGTTTGCAATTATTAATATTTGCTGAAATGCTTTAAAGCATTATTTAATTAAACTTCTCTTCACTATGAGTAAGACCCTCTCTTGCTCTTTTTACACAACTGTCTGTATCATGCTAATAAGGGTGCTTTTGTCCCACCGGTCATTGTGGGGTTTGGGGTGGGGGTTTTGCTAGTTATGGAATTTGCAGTGGGTTTTTTGATGAAACAGAATTCTGAGCCCTTCTAGACTCTGAATTGTTTCACTCTGTTGTACAAACAGGAGGCAACAACGGCGTTCAAGGGATCTTTCACAGCGTCTGCGTTTTCCTGCCTTCTCAGGAGGAGGTCACAGATAGCCAGAAAACAAGAATTCTCTTTCTCACACACACACAGAGATCACACATTTCTGGTTCTGTGCTGAAATGACAATGGGATTTTTCTGGAAAGGAAAAATAATAAAAAAGGACTCAACAGGGAAAGCTTCAACAAGCCAGGGAAATTTAAGTCATAAAGACATGCAGCACCAGCAGGAGTTTGAATCTGGGTCTGCTGCATTTCAGCCCTCAGCTCCCTCCCTCCCTCTCTGAACCCATCAAAATTAAAGCAAAAGATTCTGTCTAAAGGGATGCCCTTCTGTAGGGATCTTCATCTTCTTCCTCTCTACATTTTGAGATGGAAAAATATTTCATTCACCAAACCTCCAGTTCATTGTGGTATTTCCAGGAAACAAAGGTTTTTAAATCCAAAACTATTCCGAATCAAGCTGGAGACTTTGCTTTTAAAGAAGATTTTCTTTAATAGCTTTGACTTTCAGCACTGATCCATTAACCTATTATGGATAACGGAGAGCACGTTGCTTCTTGTGTTACAGTGCTAATGTTTAGCATTTGTCAGATTTGGTAATCTTCTGTTTACAGGAAGCCAACATTTACCAGTCATTATTCTTCATCCTTTCTATTCTTTTGCAGCAAAGAGTGATCTGTATTTTCTCCAGTGGAGTCACTGAGATTTGTAAGCCATACAGTCTTGAATCTGATATTATTCACAATAGGAACACTCTCTCAAATTAACTTATTGGAGAGAAATGTAAATCAATTATGTTTACAGCTCTCAACAAACAGAATTAAAATGTTGCACCAGTCTGCTTCGAGTTCTTAATCATTTGTGTGATTAACCCAGTGTCTGGGATTTGCAAGAGAGCCTAAGATGAATTGGTTTCTCTTCATTATCTGACATAGTTCAGTTATCCTGAGGTGTCCTAAAAAAAAACAGGCAAGCAAACAACCCCGCCTTAAAATAATTATCTGCCAAGAAATGGATAACACCCACTGCCATTCCTCAGGACCACTGTGCTGTGTATATGCAAGTCAGAAGGTCACTTTCTTCATAAGGCAAATGAAGCAAAATCAATCACAGGCCAAGAATCAAAGTACAACCAGCCTGGCTCAGGTCACCCTGCTCATGAAGGAGTCTGAGTGAAGGCAAGATAATCTGGTGTATGCAGTTCTAGAAAATAATGAGCAACACACAAAAAGGTGAAGCTCAAAGTGTCACTCACCTCCCCACTGCAACATTTTAATACTGTTCTCTGCAGTATCCATCTCCCATAATTTCCACTTTGTCTGGACCAGTACAATAAGGAGTCTGATGATTTCCAGGGCCTCTCTGTTTTTGCAAACGCATTAAAAGACAATCCCTAACCCATATGTGTGATTTGGTTCCCAGCTCTGAAGAGCCCTTTGGGGCTGGAGGGGTCTGCCTCACACCACCCTGTCCTGCTCCTGAGCTGACAGCAATGGGGGCCACATCCAGACATGGGGGCCACATCCAAGCTCCCTACCCCTCTCCTGTGGAGACCAGGGGAGTCTTTGGGCTTGTCTGAAATACCAGGGCCAGAGCTCTTCACCTTTCTAGGCAGTGATACATCATCATTTTTAGCACAATCATTACTTTTGTCTTCCCAGCACTCATGTGAAGCAGAAGCTGCCCCATCACACAGGCTGAGAGAGTTGGGCATGTTCAGCCTGGAGAAGAGAACTTATAGCAGCCTTCCAGTACTTAAAGGGGGCTTAAGAAGAAATCTGGACTTTTTATAAGGGCATGTAGCAATAGGACAAGGGGAAATGGCTTTAAACTGAAGGAAGATAGATTAGACAACTATTTACTGTGAGGGTGGTGAGGCACTGGCACAGGGCGCGCAGAGAAGCTGTGGCTGCCCCATCCCTGGCAGTGCTCAAGGCCAGGTTGGACACAGGGGCCTGGAGCAACCTGGTCTAGTGGGAGGTGTCCCTGCCCATGGCAGGGGTTGGAACTGGATGAGCTTTAAGGTCCCTTTCAACCCAAACCATTCTGTGATTCTATGACCAGCCAGGAGGGAAGGGAGCAATCCTTCACCCAGAGACAAGATGAGCCTCCTCTCCTGCAAGAGCCCAGCACATCCTGCTGTCTGTACATGCAGGCTGCCATGGGACACAAACTGCAAGCTCACGCACCAAACTGCAGCTGCATGCAGCAGGAATGTGCTGTTCTTAGAAAGAACGTGCTGTTCTGAGCAGCCCTCATCCACCTCTGAATTTCAACAGCCCAGATCCTTCACATCCTTGATGTAAATGTCTGCCCAATCTCCAGTTTGACAAATTACATACCTTATGCACAGCCTGTACTGATACCTATAAATCCAGCATTTACTGGCTTGACACACTGATAAAATATCACATTATTTATTCCAACCTTATAATCGGAAAGTCAGATTTACAGTAAATTGAATCCTTTCTATCCTCTGTTTTAAAAGGTCTAATTATTTTATTATTCAATGTACGTACACGCAGATAAGTAATAATTCTTCTGAGTATTATTCTGCATAATACAGCCAGTTAATGCTCAGGGATAATAGCACAGAGACAGCTCATTATACCAATTTGTGCAAAAATAACAGAATTAGTTTTTTCTTCTGAACAAACTTGGTCTGCTTTGATAATAGCAAGTTTCAATCTCTTCTTTATTTGCTGGAAGATTAAACTATGTGCAGCCAGTATAGTAGTTATTACTTTATTGATGAATCACCATGTGCTTTTATATGGGATACAAAGAGGAATGAGCCATCCAAAGGATTTAAAACCAAATCCATGTAATGCTGCACTAATATAGGGATGATCCTGAAATTATTGCACATCTGGTTATAAACAGCCTTCTTACAGGAAATGTCACATATGAGTTGGTGCTGCTAATCGCTGCTAATGGCTGAGAAAACTCTGATGAGTGGAGAGGAGGAAACGGTGACGTTTCCCAATACTTCAGAACCACGCAACTTCGAGGTGCAGAAAACCAGCTACAGGTCCCAAGGAGAGACTGTGCCAGCAGCAGACACGTGTTTCTGATGAATACCCATGTCTGTCTGTCTGCTCAAAGGCATGATGCTTCTGTCTTACATTTAGCCACCACCTTCTCTCCTTTAATTGTGCTTGGTAAGAGCCCTGAATCCTCCCCATTGCCATCATTGCTTTCCTCATGTGAGTTGTTTATCACTCTAAATGTGTGAGACTGTAATCACTGTTAATTATGACTAATTACTAAGGCCGTTGTTACTTCCTTAATACCAGCTTGATTCAGAAAGGGAGTTTGTAATGGGATTCTGACTGGAAGCAAAAGCTGCTGTTGATGCTCAGTCAGCCGCTGCTGGCAAACTGGAAAGCATTCAGGAGGCTCACCACTTCCAACCCAGCAAGGGCTCATTCCGCCACTGCTGTACAATGCCCCCAGGGCATGCGGGCAGGCATGAGAGCAGGCAGGGCACCACACCACAGCTCCAGGGTGGAAACACCCAGGGCCTGCCCTTGCTGCAGCAGCCCCCTCCCCAGGCTGGCAGGGGTCCAAAGCCATGCTCCATTGAGGAGCAGAGTGAAAGGAGGAATCAGGCGCTGTAGTCACCTCATGCACGTGGCCTATAGCAGAAGAGCCCTGTCAATGTTACCAACAGACCACCACCTCCATTCCACATCATGCACTGCACTGCCGGTACACAGAGCTTCCTACCGAACTCTCAAAACCCAACCTCACCTGCCAGCCCCTTGCCTAAAATCCTCACTGACAGATGCCTATAGACAGATGGGCTCACCCATGCCCTCCAGATGATGGCTGGTTTCTAACCTGGATGGTTCTATCAGAGACCAGCTAAACTTGGCTGTTTGAGGCTTTGTACTGCAAGTGCCTGATTTATTTTCAGTTTGCGTAAAAATATTTCAGAAAATCTCCAAACCCAGCAAATCTGCATGTGGGAAGAGCCTGGTCTCCTTCTGACTGAGCACTAAGGAGCACAAACATCCATGGCTCCTGGGGGCAGTTTTGAGGATCATCAACCACAGCATCCCCCCAAGGCACCCCAGGATGTCTCCTTGGAAGGGAGGAAGATCAACCCCATCTCATAAACTGACACAGGGGGTAGCTGGGGTTGCAGCCAGCAATTCCCACAAAGTCAGCTCTGCCCTAGAGCTGTATCCTGGTAGCAGGGCATGGCCAGGCTAAGCAGCAATGAGGAGACTGATCCCCTGCCACCTTCTTTTCCTGTTGGAGGTGGGCTGCCAGGGCAGTGCCAGGGGCTTCCAGCACAACCTACATTCAAGGAAGGAAAGCAAAGCACAGAGGAAGAACCTTTCTGTCTTGCATCCCTTAGGGTCCTGTCCTGCAGTGAGAAGAGAAAATCACCACTACATTGAACACAATTTCATAGCTCACTTCTGCTTTTGATGAAAACTGATTTATGGGGGTTATTTTCTGCACCAACACTTATGCGTGTGCTCAGGGAGTGGGAAAGTTCCCTTTAACCGAATTAAACATTGCTCCTGCCTCTAGACAGACATTATAGATCTTTGCAGTTTCTATCCTACAGCAGAGAAGCCCGAGCCTGTGAATTTATTTGTCTGCAGCTTTTGGATTTGTTTCTATGCCAGCAAGGGTGAGCGATGCTGCTCCTCGGCTGCGATCTGTCACTGCTCTGACTGGAAGTCCAGGTTTGTTCTCAAGCCATGGCACAGACCCATCTCCATCACTGACACAAAGAGTAGGAGCCTGGCTCCATGGGTGCAGGTGAACTTTGCCACCTTCTCCCTGTATCTGAGGTTTATTGGAGGAACAGTGCTTGCCTATGTCCTGTGTTCCAGCTAGCTGATGATGATGCTGGTTGCAAATCTATTTCTACAGTACTGGTGGGCTCCCTTTCTATAGATTAAAAAGGGAATTTTAATCATCTGAATTGAATGAGCCAGCAATAGAAATCATTAGAATACAGTACCTCTATAAATATTTCATAGAAAGATGCACCACAAGGTGTTTCATACAGCCACTCCTGAACACTGCCGAAGCACAGTGCACACCGAAGGCATTGCAAGGCCTGTGGTCTGATGCCTAGACAGAGGAGCTCTCTGTCCCATCTTGGCAAGGGGAAGTAAATACACTTAAAACCTTGCTGGGACAAGGCATTCACCAACATGCTACCCCAAGGCTCTGTGACAGGTCTGAATCTCCACAGCAGGCAATCTGGGCAGAATGTCATGGACAGAATAGGGAAAAACTTTATTATCTGCAGCACAGACTGAGTCTAGTGATAACCCCAAGTCCTGGAGCTTGGGAAGCCTTCTCCTCCATGCTGGAGGAAGGCTGACCAGGCATGGCGTGGGGCAGGGAGCAGTGGGTGCTGCAGACAGCAGCTGTACCAAGTGCCTCTCAACACCCTCCCCTCCTCTTACATCTGCTTATCCCCAGCCCTCACTGTGCTTGCCAGGGGTGATCTCTGTGCCTGTCCCCTCTCCCCTTGCTGAGCAGATGTGTGTCCTACACAGCAGATGTTGGGACTTGCTCTAAAATAAGTAATAGATCTGTCCAATGGCACAGGGAGTCAGAATAATTTCTTCAAAAAAAAGAAACCAGCCTGTTTGGGAGCTTACAGCCAATGCTCATTAAAAAGTCCATTTTTTATTTAAAGATGTAGCATTTTAAGGCCATTCTCTTTAAAACATTGGTGTTACAGGCCTTAGGCAACGTCCTGAGGCTGAAAGAATCCAGCCTGGAAATGCTTTGATCTCTTACTGCTGCCTGAGGCAAACCACCAGGAGCACAGTGGGTCCTGAGTTGATGGATGAACAGTCCACAGTAAAACAACATCTGAGCAGCCTGTCCACACGGAAGAGTCTGAGTAACTTCCAGAAAGGTTCACTTGCAGACCAGGACAGACAGATGGTACGAAGCTTCCTTTCTAATCCCCTCTGTGGCATGCTACAAGTCAGAAACGCCACACAAGACCCCCTCAGAGCACGTCAGAGGCCCCCAGTGCAGTGGGTCCCAAGTTTCCTGAAGCTTCAGACACTGCAGTTAAATAGCACCAAATTTAGTAACCTTAACTGGGTTTGCAAGCCTTCAGCAGGTTTGATTACCTGCAAAGGGGAAGAGCAAAGGACTCTCTTTTTTTCCAGGCCAATGTTTCTGGGTTTTTTTCAGCTGAAAAGCAAACAGTTCTGATAAAGAAATGCCACTTTAGGAATAGAAAAACCATAGTCAGAACAAACACAATTGGGACTGAATTTGGATTGATGCCATTTTCAGCTTCTTCCAGTTTTTCTCCTCCAAGAGAAAGGTGAAGGCTAGCTGTGGGCACACCACTGCAGTGAGGAGATGCTTCAGTGATGTGTTATACAGGGAAGAAGTGAACCCTTTGCAGTCCAAACCTCAGCTCAGTGAGGGCAATGAGCAAATCCCTGCAAGATAACATTAGGATTTCCCACAGTGGCTTTCTGTGCCATGCCTGAAGTGCCTTTTCTCACCATGCAGAGAATGGAGGTGGCCTTGAGCCCCCTGAAGCTGGTCATAGTGCCTGTGGAGATGCCAGGAGCAGGAACCACCAGGAATGGCCCTGGCCATGGGCCCCGCCTTCCCATATAGGGATGCTCTACAGCCCTTACCAACGCAAGCACTCCTTTTGGGCCCTAAAGGATGCTGCAAGAGTATGCCATCCAGTGATAACTGATTTAGAAAGCCAAATGAAAGCCAAAGCGTGTGGCTTAGGTTTTAAACGTGGCTATACATAATGTCTTATGTTCCAAAAATATCTGTGCTACAGCAATACGCTGTTAAGCATCACAGTTCTTGGAAAACAGCAAGTCAATCCCACAGGTAGCATGGATATTTCATGTTTATAGCTCTTCCCAGCTCCCATTAAGCAGGGAACAAAGGTTTGCTCTTATAAATGACTACACCATAACTAATTACATGGTGATGAGTTTGTTTTAATAGAAGGGGTTATGTGGTAATGATGAGACCCAGAAGTGATTATAAATCACACATAAGGTTCAAGTGACACATGCAAAGAGCTGCACAGATATATCACTACATATATTATGTTCAAGAGTAAGCAATAGCATTATTCATTTTCTAGGCCTTTTTCTTTTTTCCTGGAGTACAGCCCAGGCATTTTCAGATTTCTAATGTCTTAGTTACTTATAGGAACTTTTTTACAGCGGTCTTCAGAACCCTTGACATCACTTTGTGTAAGTATTCCTGAACTTGAAAAGAAATTGCTGAGTTTTAACTCATCAAGCAGTGCTTACAGTAACAAAGAGATTAATTAAGCACAGGAAGAAAAGCAAAGCTTTTCACCTGGGAGTCCCAAACCAGAGGGTAATTTCAGCTTCTTAGAATTAAACAAAACTTGACAGGAATAACCAAGAAAAGAAGCTGGGTCAAGACGAAGTTTCTTCCCTGGAAATTCATGCCACAGCTTAGCTATCACAGTTCACAGAAGGTTAGCAAAGCAGGCTTTGTCCTGCAAAGTCTGGGACTCACTCTCAGAACCCCTTTGACTCCCTGGTCACCTGTGAGCTACAAAGATTTGTTGCAAGAGACAGCAGCTCCAGCCCACGTGTGACCTGCTCTGCCTGGATCACACTACAGAGGAAAAGCACCATGCCTCGCAGCCACAGGCAAGAACAACCAACTTCAAGGTAGTATCCATTTCTTGCACTTGACATTTGAAGACACTCTGGGGTTTGAAGGACCCCCCCTGCACATCTCCCAGATCCCCCTTCCAGTTCTGTAGATGTTTTCTCAGGAGCTGCTTTACTCTCCCTTCCTTTGAGATTGATTTTTACATGGATTTTGAGACGAGAGGAATTATATTTTGGCCTATAAACTTGCTGAATATTGGTTTCAAAATAACTGCTCACATCATAGGATGCCAATAACATCTATAATAGCTTTTACAGGATTGCTTCTAACTCCAAGCACCCCCTTGGCATTCGAGGTTGATATTCTTTGCTTGCTTTGTTGGTATAGCTTTCAGTGAGCTTCTCCTGTGGTATCTAGTAAAAATCCCTACCACAGTTCAGGATTAGGGATCGAACTAGTAAATTCCTACAACATGTACCCTGGCATCTCACTTCTGTTTGCTTTGATTCTGAAAGGCATTAACCAGTCTTTAAATCACTGCCAGTCAGCACAAAAGTCCATACACCCTCAGCCTGGCTGCTCTTAATGCATGAAGGCTATAGTAGATGTTTACAAATAGCCAGGAGGGCGCCTCTTGCTTTGGGAGCCAGCTGTGGCTTTGCAGAGCTAATGTGAACAAAGAAAAAGAAGATAAAATGGAGTAGCTAATTCCACCTGATTTACTTGTCCTGGAGCATCGCCACTTGGTGGGCTGTTGTTTCTGGACTAACACACACATCACTGTGGGAAAGCACAGGCATTCAGCTATGTCCTGAATTGTGACAACCAGAAGAGGCTGCTGATGGATCTGAAACATTAGGGATGGGGCCACATGGCCTTTGCTCCTTCAGCACAGGACCTCAGCACTCATAAACCAAAAGGGATATTTCTCCATGATGCTCTGAAACCTGTTGACCACTGTGTTAGAGACACTTTGCGCTTTCATTCAGGGTTTAAATCCTGTGACATCGAAACAGCTTTAGTATGGCAGTCACACATTTTGATATGGATATGGTATTCTTTTTGAAGGGCAATCTATTATGCTTAAGATGGGTCATTTTTTGAAGTTTCAGAGCTGCTTTCAAAACTATGCCTAAGCAAATACTGCAATAATCATTCATTGTAGCAACATGATCAGATATATTTCATGCTTTAATCTGAAATAGAGCAGAGTACAGACTCCACACTGAGCACAAGGAACAGGTATGTGTTAGTGCTTACTACACTGCCATGAACTTCCTACAGCAGATATTGCCACAGGTAGTGGACTAGCAAGGGGAGACTTCATCCACAGCCACTTAAAAGGTAAAATCCCAGAGTTCACATCCCAGTTGTCTAAAGACATAAGATTTAAAGAAAATGTGGGGTTTTTGTTGCAATATGTCATGCTGCTCTCTGAGCATCTGATCGCGACCAGAGTACATGAGCTGAGGGGCTGGAGCAGTGCCTCTCTATAGGAACATTGGATCCATCAAAGGACCTTGTGTCCACTATGGCCCTAGTTCCTTCTCTGCAAAAACCAACTGTCTTGACACAAAGACTTTTTTTTTTCCCCTGTTCCAGTTACCTTTCTTTTTCCTTTTGATACTGCAGAGAGGTCACCCACATTGCAATCTCATGCACCAGAGGTTTTGTCAGTGATTTTTTTGTGTTCCTGGGTTGTTTTGGCCAGGGTTTTTTTGACTCTTTTTTCAACAAGGAGGTAGGAAACAGAACAAGTCTTTGCAACATAAATTCCAGTCTCCATAGCAACAATGAAAAGTGTTTTCTTTCCTCAGCTTTATAATGCCAATCCTATAGTCTCACCTGAAGCTTGGGTGAGTGGCAAGAGGTTAAATCATTTCCTAACTTGCTTGGTTATTGTGGAGTTTTAAAAGCAGGCTACTGGTGTGAGTAGCACAGACCAAGTGAGACCTGAAAAGCTTTCCTGGGCACCAGGATGTGTGATAGGGGCTTGAGAAGAGCAGAGAAGAAACAGCATATTTACCTCACCTTGATTTTCCCACCACCCAGTAGCATGTATTCACATTACAAAATTAAATTGAATGAAATACAAATTCTCAAAT
Organism: Coracopsis vasa; assembly: GCA_026283785.1. Lineage (NCBI taxonomy): Eukaryota > Metazoa > Chordata > Aves > Psittaciformes > Psittacidae > Coracopsis > Coracopsis vasa. The sequence continues at coordinate 725 of JANHGB010063447.1, read as the reverse complement.
CAGTTCTGAGTCTTTGATTATATTTTCTTCAGCTCTGAAAGGTTCTTTTACGAGACTGGATCATTATCAAAGGTGACTAAGAATCACAGAATCACAGAATAGTTTGGGTTGGAAAGAGCCTTAAGACCATCAAGTTCCAACCCCCTGCCATGGGCAGGGATGCCTCACACTAGACCATGTCACCCAAGATTCTGTCCAACCTGGCCTTGAACACCGCCAGGGATGGAGAATTTACACTTGTTTGGGCAACCCATTCCAGAGCCTCACCACCCTCACAGTAAAGAACTTCTTCCTTATATCCAATCTAAACTTCCCCTGCTTAAGTTTAAACCCATTACCCCTTGTCCTATTCCTACAGTCCCTAATAAAGAGTCCCCCTCCAATGTTGACTTCACTGATGACAACACAGTATTGTTAACCTGTACTCGAGTAGTATGGGGGATCTACTAGGAGGGAATCCCTCTTTAAGTAGGAAAGATGGACAGTGATCATCTGAATTGGGCCACAGCTCCATACTGCCTCTCTACAGCACCCAAAAAGGGGAACAACCAGCCATCAGGCAATCACAGGAAATGTTACTACAGATAAGATTTAGCCAAATTAACCAGTGAATTTTATCACTCTCTTAGTTCTAGCAGAGCCAAATGGATTTAAGATCAACAAACACAAAGGATCTTTTCTTAATGGATAAACTGAATGGGCAGAGGTCTTTTAAGAGTGGTAGG
>JANHGB010063444.1:3252-16072 GCA_026283785.1 Coracopsis vasa | reverse complement strand
TTAGTTACTAAACTGTTCTTATCTCAACCCGTGGGAGTTGTATTCTTTTCGATTCTCCTCTCCATCCCTCTGGGAGCCTGGGGGGGAGGAACTAACTGGGGGGAGTGAGAGAGAGACTGCGTGGATGGGCTTAAACCACAACACTCTGATTTGATATGTCTTAAGACAAGGTTCTCCTTTTCAGTGCCAGGAGTTTTCTCAGGGTAACTACTCTGCAGGTGGTAAAAAATATCCAAAATACTTCCTTTTGAAGAAATCTGCGCTAGCCATAATTTCAGTTCATCCCTTTACTGTCTGCCTATTACCAGTCTTTGTGTAATGTTATTGTCACCGATTATAAACAGGTTTTTTTCTACTGCTTTTTATCTTAACATTTCTTCTTGTTCATCACCACAACAGCACTAATGTTTTCTAACACAGCCTGTTACTGCTTTATTTAGTTGGCAGCCTGCCCCCAGCTATGTTGTTTTATTACTAGTAGTTGTTGAGATATGAGAGGTACATAGTTCCCAGCAGCAACAAATGTAAACAGAAAGCAAACAGACCTGTCTAAGAAACCCTCAAAAGAAACACACTACTAACCAAAGAAACCACATGGGGCCCTAAATGAGGTAGTCTTCCTTTGATACTTTAGCTAGGCTAATTATTTTTACAGTTGAAAGGACATGCTCTCTTAAAAAGTTGTGGAGGCAGATTTCTCTTTTCATAAGATGAAACATTGGTTTTGTGGCTACTTTATCATAGTGGGCAATACCACAAAAGCTAGCATTGTGCCAAGTGGCAGAATGCTATTACAAGGGAAATAATGTTTTATTTCCTAATACCAATATATTATCTGCACTGATTTATCTAATAGCCCAGTGAAGACATTCAGTTATAACCTGTAACATTTTTGTGGCAAATACAATAGCAAATTAATCCCCTATTTCTCCTTTTTAACAAGAACTGTTTCAGACACAGGTGCCCTCTTAGCTTTGCACATCTTTGCGCTTCTGCTGCAACATTTGCAACGTAGCTTTGCTGTGCGATTGCTGTTTTCTCTGCAAGTCATTTCAGGGTGAGATTCTGATTGCAGAGAAATTGTTAAGAGATGTTACTGCTTTGATTTAATGCCAGGGTGAAGCAGTGTGCGTATTTTAATGTGTCTTCATAGAGACCAGGAAACAGCAGTTTTCTTGCTCACTGCTGGAGCTTGCCGCATGCTCTATAATCCTGACTTGTTTCAGAAGTACCAGCAAAGCTGCGTGTGCCATTCACATGGACAATAAAACCCTGGCAGGATTATTGTTAACCACTACAAGATCTAGAAGATCACTTACTACAATATTTGGTTTTGAGGGAGGATGTCACTCTTCTGTCACGTCTCGCAGGGTAACTCTGCTAGAAGTCTTTCTCCTTAGCACTTTTCACATATCTGAAAGCCAGCCTTGGTCCTGCAGCTGACCTCAGCTCAGAACTGTGATTAGAGAGGGTTAATGCCACTCTAAGGAAATACTCTTTTGGAGCTGCTTACCAGGAAGTTCTGGACACTCACACTGAGGCATGCATGTCTCCTAAAATGCCAGCACATGTAAGCAGCAGAGCCTCACTGAAAAAGTACCAAGGCCAAAGGATTTGAAGCACTTAGGACTGTAAACTAAGACTTGGGGCAATATTACCAAATTTTTAGATAGAGGGAGGAAAGCTAGCATCTGTAAATTGCTGTACAAATGATGTCACCTCTGATGTTGAGATCCAGACCTAATAATTTTCTTTTTAAATCTGCTTCCCTGTGCAGTGAGAGTACATTGGAAGTATTTGGGAACTTCCTTTGGATAAAAGCTTTTCATTTTAATGTAATCTATACTGCAGTTGTGAGAGAGATTTCTGGAGGAATCACCAGAAATGGCTGGCAATGTGTTTGACAGTGGAAGAGGCATGTGACAACTAAGCTGTGGTATTGAACATAATTTCTAATGTTGCTAAGCCATTCACTGAGCCTCTTTTCCTGCCACAGCCCCATTTGCTTGACTCTAATTTTTTTCATCTTTCTAAGTGTGTTCACATTTGCCATTTATGCATTAGGTACTTTTCAGAGCAAACTAATCTATCATTTAGAAGACTTAGACTTCATCAAGTGTAGGTATTTTCTGCCTTTCAAGGTTCCTTCAAGCATACAGATTTGTGCTTTATTCTGAGTTAACATTTGTCCACAAAGCTGAAAACTTTGGTTAAGCTTTCTGAAACCTATAGATCTCGCTAAATTAAAACACATGGTTTTGAGCCATTAGGCCTTCAGCACACAAAATGGTCACTGCAGAATTAATGAGAAAGGAATTTACTTTATTGAGCAGTGGGAATGAAAATAAATATTATTCCTTTCTCCAGTTTGCAGTGCACTATCTATCTTTAATTTTGTTGATTGTTTTTGAATTATGACCTTTGCAGCCAGGATGTTCCTGTAATGCATTTAGTTTTACTTTAATTTCATAGTTATATTGAAGAACACCAGAAATATAATGAATATTTAAAAATTGTGTAGCAACTTGAACCTAAAGATCAAGTCACTACACATAAGTATTCATTACCCAGTTTTATATTTTAACATAGCTTGGCATTTTAACTTGCCTTACAGCATTAACAAGTGATTTCTTGGTTTCTGACACTTCTGCGGTTTATTCTTATATTTTCAGTTTAAGTACGCTGCATTAGTCTTGTGATGTTTCTGAAACATGTTCTGAAAGTGTTAGGAGAAGCTACCATCCAAGGCTTTCCTTTAGTTACTTACTTCTTAACTAACTAATTTATTTTCTTGCTTACTTATATTAGTTGCTGAGATCCTAACTTTTGAACTATGGGCTTTGTATTGTACTACCACCAAAAGTACTGTTAGATCGAATCCGTTAGTTGGGAAATGGGCTAAGTGTGTAGGAGCAAGAAGTCTTAGCTTCCCTTTCCAGTGGTTTGCAGCCTAGGTAATACAGTGAATGTAACTATTTATTTTGCTAATAGCATAGACAAAAAATATCTTGGCTATTAAGCAGTACAATTTTCAGCCCATAATTTTCTGACTTTTTTTAATTTCTTGTTTTATTGGAACATACAGTGACGTAATTAGTTTTACAAAACACTATGTATATTATATATAAGATAAATATATGAGACTCTGAGAACAAGGGCATGTGTTTTTGTTTTTAAGAATTTTACTTTTACTGTCTGTACCTTCCATATGATTTCTACAGCTTGGCAAATACCGTATCTCCACACATGGTAACTGTTGTTTTTTCTTTGCTACTTCAATTAAGCAAATCCAAAACTATTATATGAGCATCGATTTTGTTCACCAATTAAATGTCTTTAACAATATTTTCCCCACAGCTTCATTCTGTTTACCAAATGCTGATGTACTTTTTATCCATCTAAAGGGCTAAGCATCTGTTTGTATGGTAAAGTTCCATTAGACCATAATAATCTCCAGTTAATTGCACAGAAAATATTTATTTCTCACACATCAAATTAATGAAACAGGTTCAGTGAGAAAATAATCACATCAGCTTGGCAAACAACAGCTATCAAGCTATGTAAGACGTCCAAGACATTCTTGGCAAAAATCCTGTATCTGGAAGAAATGTGCACCTTTGGGAATACTGTCAGCATTTAATTACCAGATGATAATGTTGTTGTTCTTAGTTTTATTGTTGCTTTGTTTTGTACCTAGGAAGAATAAAATAAAAAATTGTTTTTGTGAGTTTACTAATGTGCTGTGCCATAGCTACAACAGTGTCATTGAAGAATGATTGTTTTCAAGCTACCTCAAAGATCATTTAAGATTAATATTAAATAAGATTAATATTTTATTAGTATTCAGTATTCCTAGAACACTTACTCCTCCTCATATATAAATGTGAAGGAGTTTTTTCAACCCCCCCACTTTGATTACTTTACAATAATGACTATCTTTCCTGTCTAAAAGCAACATTAATGTTTTTAATGTGTCTGCAACGATTGTTTCATATCCCACACATATTTATGTATTCGCTTCCCAGCAGTGCTAATATTCCCTGTGCTGTGTCGTGTGTGAAGGCAATGACACTATATGCAATTGATTGTAACAACAAAGCATAATGATGCATAGAGTCATAAGATTTTTTGAGCAGAGGAAGCAGAAAGCATAACTTGATCTTTCACTATTTAGATTCATTTTGTTGCTATAAAATTCATATAATTTTTCTTAACATAAGTTTCTGAGAACCTCATAAATATTTATTCTTGCTTTCACGGACTTGGCTTTTTATGCCATCTACTTTTTCTGAAGCTGACCTAAAAGGAGGTGCATGGAATTTATATCGCACATTAGGGCTTGAAGTCTGTCCATCAATATTCAACTCTAATATTTGGGAATTAACTTTTTAAGTTGACTGAATTTGATGTCAACTATCTGGACTTACTAACCCTACTTTTTTTGAAGCATGGATGAAAACAATGACCTACTGTTGATTTGCTTTCTCATTTTTCCCCTTGAAACTGTTCAAATGACAGTTAAGAAGATTCCTTTATGTAAGGACCATTCACTCATTTTTTATTATGTGAAGCACTCGTAGAATTGTGTTCATGAAGTTCTCCCTGTCTGAATATAAAAATGTTATAGCTTTTCACAGGAGATATGGTCATTACAGGTAAGGAGAGAAACCCTGAAAAAGAAAAATACATAAGATATTTAATTAAAATTTGTATTTCTTCTGAAATGATGGTAAAAAAATGTCTTGAAAATAGGTCACTCACAGTTTTAAAGTCTTGTAATTTAGAAGGTTTTGGATAAGTTAGGACTTCAGGTCTCTGGCCCATGGGTTAAATAGTTTAGTTTATTCAGAAGTGAGGACTAGCCACACTGCATTTTTTTAATCAAACTTAAATAATAAAGTCTGCTTTCTTACTATTGCATCAAATCTTTGTGATTTACCCTCCTGAAGAAGTGTTCCTTATTTAAACCCAAAACTTCTTTGTATGAAGTAAATCATGTAACAGCAACACAAATCAAAGCTTCCAATACTCTTAAGTATATAGTTATTGTACATATTTACATCACTGATGAAATACTGTCACATTACAGAGATGTAATATGAAAAAGTCAGTCTTAAAGCTTGAATATGTTGCTAGTTTTCAAATTTCCTGTGTTTTGGAAATGATTCATTTTGCAGGCATACAGCAAGCAATTTAAACCCAAATATAATTTTTTATATCTCTTAAAAAAAAATCCACCCAAAAATATAAGTAACCAGTGTTGTCTTCTCCAACTTTACATTGAAATTATGGATAGAAATGTACAACCCAGAAGATAATACCCTGTTACATATGTAACAATCTGTTCTTAAAACAACCTTTTTGTAGTGTATATTACTGCAGAATGGGATAGGGAAGTGTGGCTTGAAATTTTCATCTGATTTCCTTAGAGGATGCCTTGTTGCATTGCTGCTACTAAGTATTAAACTCCTACAGTGTAAAATCTTAATATAACACCATTCTATAGGTAAGAAACAAAGATGTATCATTACAAGTTTGGCAACATTCAGTAAATGCAAAGAGGCGATACACATCTTGACGAGCTGAAGAAAAACATCTTCTTGAACCCATCCCCACTTCTCCCTCTCCCTCTTTCCCATTCCCACATATTACCTTTGTTATCTGTTATAACAGAGACATATTTGTGAGATGATGACCTAGCCCAAGTCAGATCTGTGAAGGAAAAAAAATACAAAAGATATTAGAAAAAAATTAAACAGCACATGAAATAAAAGCAATATGTCAAATCAGCTTAAAGTGAATGTGAATATCGTGAAAAGTTTGTCACTAAGATAACAAAAAACAGCTACTTATTAGTAGCAATATGGAACCACTATTTGCTTCATATATTTTAGAAACCATAGTACTGTAACAGAAAGCAGAACATTCTCAAGTAGCTCAACTGTGTCATATCTAACATACTGCAATAGCATTGTGTAGTTGCTAAAGTGTATGAAAATTATCAGAGGCTGCAGAGGAAGAAAGAGATAGGGAGAGAAAAGAAGAGAGAGAAAAGAAAATAAACCACTTTTCCAATGAGGAAATGGAGAGGTTGTGTACAGAAAATTCAGCCTCCAGATCTGACTACAACTGACTCAATTTCTGCCCGTTGCTTCTGGGCTTGTTGCAAAGGCTAAGATTTTGAGGTGGCACTGAAACTCCTTGTCCAGGACTTAGCTGTGAAAAAAATGCATGCACAGAAGGAGGGAGTGGATAGAAGGGTGGGCTTTTGAACGTCTTCAGTGAGAATTTCAGATTTTCTGTTAGACTTGTTACACTCCAAAACAAGATGACTGAGTGCTCTTTTTCAAAACACTTTACTGAGATATACCTTTCCTTCTACTGGGTTAAATAAAAGCAGTTTATGAATCTATTATCCTTGCTATCTTAGTGTACCAATACAAATCTCATGAATCATGTTGCAAAATCTATCCCCTTTCATAGTTTTTAAAGTGTTCCTCAGCAAGTGCTAATCTGCAGAGCTAATTCCTTTATTATAAGAAAATCTTGACACCATTGCAGAACACCAACAATGAAATATCTGCCTAGTTTTTATTGAAAAACGAGATCCAACTTTACATGATTCTTAAGTTAAATCCCCATGCAATCCCATCTCAGTCATTGAAAGGTGTTTTTTTGCCTCACAAAAGTTGCCATGAAGATTTTAACACTTGAATTCAGTAGGTAAGTGAACGTATAAAATAAATGCATCACTTTATTAGTATGTTTCAGGCATTTTCAGTTACACAATGTTTTAAATTCAAATGCAGATCTCCTACAATTACAGTTTCCTCCTTACTTCAGTTTCATACTAGTGCAACCATGCAGCGCTCTTGTTGAACAGATATATTTTTTTCAAGTGATAAAAAAACAATAGAGTAATTATTTCTTAGAGGTATATGAAACTTGAAATTAAATATTTACCTACTCTGAGGCACAAGATGTTTCATTTTCTGTTACTGGGTTAATACTGAATGCAAATTTCCTCAGTTTACCTGCAAAGAAGTTTGCACTGTATGGAAGGATAATTTTTTTTGTCAGAAAACATTGAGAAAACTTCAAGTTTTCTCCTGAGTTAGTCAGTAGAAACATTTCTTCTGCTTTCAGCAAGACTAGGATTTTGTACTAAATTTCCAGTAAGTTTTTATATCTCAAATCTATCTTTAGATCTATAGCATTTAAGAAACTGCCTTAGGAAAGATCTTTTTGAAGTCAGCCTAACAAAATCCTTAACTTAGTGAAAGTTATGTTAAGTCTTCTGAAGCTTGATAATCTTTCACTCCCTGTGTCTTTTTGCGATATTTTTTTTTTTTTTTCTTAATTCAGAAAGCTTAAGGGTTAGCTCTTCAGTTCCTGTGAAATGTCCTGGATGAGTAGCTCTTGAGGATGAACTGGTACAAGATTAATAAGTGCGGAACAGCTATATCCTGTACACCTCCGTAGATAGATAATGAACTAAGTTCAGCAAATTTGAGGTGTTACAGCACTTTTCTATCATCATGCCTTTAACTTTTGGTTTGTGATTATCATATATGCCAGAGTTAAATGAGGCCTTCTGCATTTGACGGCTGGAACACAAAATTTAAGGGATAAAGAGAAGAGTAGCACAAGATTAAAAAAGAAGAAGAAAAAAAAAAAAGACAAAGCCCCTCCAAACCTCCAAACACATTTGTTCCTAACTCAGATACAATTCACAGTTCTAACAGGAAATAGCTTTTTGTCTCTTCTCGAAGTTTTCAAAGGATTTCTTTAAGCTATACCTATGACAAGAAAACTTGCATATGTAATTTTCTCTACTCTGTCCATTCCTTCCATTTAAATAAAATAGCAGACCTTGCAGCTGAAAGCATAAAATCAAGAATTTATCTGTCTTACATTATATACTCATATTTTTTGGGGAACTAAAAATTATTATTATAACTTTTCCTGTAGTTTTTCTATTAATCTTTCCTTTGTTATCATTAAAAATTTCTTCTTCTCTGTGTGTGAGTGTCTGATGTGATCATGATGCTGAAAAACAGAGGAGAAAAACAAATGCCGCTTAAAAGGTCTGTCTCTCAAAGAAAGCTCTGGGAAGTGGTATAAATTACACATTGCACTGAATTCTGTCTTAACTGAAAATATCATTAGGGATTAGAGCCTTATAAACGGAATGTGTTAATCAATTGTTTTCTTCACCAGTTGTGGTGAACGTACCTTGTGGCCAAGGAAGATAAAAGCACTCTGTGTATTTGCAGGTGGTATTGTACAGCAGGAAAAACAATTCAGAAAATGGCATGTCATTAGGTAAGAGGAGCTTCATATCAACTGTTTTATCTTTTCCTGCTACACCCATAGCTCTTCCTGCTAACACGTGTTCTCGCACTTGCATTTAGTGAAATCTGCACATCACAATTATTTTATGCATAGCCAGAATGTCAGTTTATGACACAAATCATGTTGATTTAACAGTAGTCAGTTCTGACAGATCCAGACATGTCAATGTGAGAATGAGAGCAGAATAGAGCCCTTTGTGTTGAAAGGATAAGAGCTCTGTTATTGCACAGCTATGGGAATGATATTCTTCTAAAGTGAATAACCCCTTTGAATTTTGTTTTGCTCAGTAAAAAGGTAAGTATTCCAAAGTTTAAAAAAAAAAACAACACACTGCCCATGTTATTACTTGATTGGTTGGTTTGATTGGTTTTGGTTTTTGGTTTTTGGGGTGTCTTTTTGTTTGGTTGGTTTTTTGGTTGGTTTTAAAATTGGGATTTGACAAACCATACATCCATGAACTTGTGAATTTCAAGGTGTTTGCTATTGACCTACCTCAGTCTTCAGTGGTGCCAGATTATGAAATGCAACATTATTATTTGTGATGATAGAAGATGGGAAAATGTGAACAGATGTAATAAATTGGTATAATTTTCTTAATATAAAAATTGAGATTATTTTTGTGTTAAAAATAAAAATACTTGAAGAATGATGCTAATTTTGGCCTAAAATTGGAAATTACTAAGGAAATTAAAAGTATTCTTTTCTTTTGCACCTTCTCTCCTTATCAAGAGAGAGACAGGTTATGAAATGCAGGAGATTTTCCAGACTTTGTTATTCCTGTGCAGGTCACAGAAAGCATCCCAGTCTATCTCTTAGGTGAAAAGACTGAACCTTCTCTTTGCTACAGATCTCCTAAATACAATAGGCTGCTATTTTTGCAGTTTCCAGTTTTATATTTTGAGTAGCAGGAACTGTCTAGATTCAACGTTTCTTTCCAGGAACAGTTGATCCTTTCTCAGTAATGGTTTTGTAGAAAAATTCAGAGCAGACTGGCATTATTAAATGTTTTCCTATGTCATCATGTAAAGAGAAACTCTGCTGGTCGCTTAACTTTTGCTGCCCTACCTCTTCTCCTGCCTGAATATAGTTTCATTCTTGCTCTATTTTGTCTTTTTCAAACCAATTCTTACCCTTGAATTCACTAGGCACATATAATTTGGCTGCAGTATATCTTGAAGATTGATTTTCTCTTGCATTTATACATGCAGTAATGAACATCTCAGACGTACAGAAATGATATGTGTCAACTTCCGTTTTGAACTGTATTCTGGCATTTATATACAAAACAAGACAGAAAGAAAAGTAAAATCTTAGTGAATGGGACCAATATTTCTTTTTCTTTTACAGGAGTGGATAGCTAATTCAGTATAATTCTGTACAAATATAAAACATAATTCTCATCAAGTACAAGTACAGTATTCTGTGTGCTCTGAAGAGGCTTATTCTTTTAAAGGTTATGAAGTAATTGGATTCACAAAGAAACAAACAAACAATATAAAAGAAATAAATTGGTAGAGCAACTATTTATGGGTCCAACTTTATTTTTAATTTCACTGCAGCAGCCCTATTGACTTCAGTAGGATTTGACTATGTTTCCCCTTGTCTGCCAAAGAAAATAATTTCTCCCATGCCAGGAACAACCAATTCAGTTCACAGACACATAGCATGCAAGTACTCTGAACCTCTGGGAGAACAGAGGAAAGATTTATCTTTGACAGAAGAAATCTTACCAAAAGGAAATGAGTTTGAAAACCAGTTGTGGCTTTTAATATTCAAAGAACTTACCATTTAGGTAGGTCAAACCAGAAATTGCTGAGTCTTCATTATTGTGGGTTGGGGTTGTTTTCCTCTCTCAAGGATCAGGGAACACCTTCATCAGTACCTGACAATGAATATTTTAATAAAAAGCCTGACTTTTATGATCTTTTTTTGGAAGTGAATAGGAAACAGGTGTGGAACAAGGAGCATACAGCATCTTAGTGATTGTTGTTCGTTGTGCTGTGAAGTACAGGCAATGAGAAAACTTTGGAGAATGTGAAAAACTTTAGTTTTAGTTGCAGCTACACAGTCAGGAATTTACCTTAGAGTTCTCAATATCATCTCAATGATTCACTAGCTCTGCGCAGCAGTTACCTGAGACTGCACTATCCATGTATACTCCCTGGAGGTGTCTACACTGCCATCACTGGGATGAAGACATCCTTGACTGCAACCTTGACTGTATGAGTTGAGTGCCAAACAGACAGGTTGCTTTTCACCTTCTTGCCCTATAATGCTCCTGAACCTTCATGCGAGCAGCTAACTGATAAAGAACTTTATGTGATAAATACTGGTTTTGCATTCAAAAGTGCTTTTTGGTATCAGAAAATTCAGAAACAGTGCTAAGCACTGGGCAAAGCAAAATATTTCAAGGTGATTCTATTTGAAAATTATATTGAATGAATTACTTGACAAATAATATGCTTGTGAATTGCGTAACAGTCTTCTAAAGGCAGTATTGTAGAAGTGTTCCAGAATATCTGTACTTTCTTTAGATAATTGTAAGTAACTTTGCTAGGACACTTTTTGTGTGGTTTTTGTTTTTTTTGGTTTTGTCTGTGTGCATGGTTTCATTTGTTTTGTTTTTTTTTTTATATAAACAGCTTCGTGCATGTCTGGTTTTGATGACTGATAAACATTGCATCTGTCAATGGGATCATAGGTTTTGGACATTACAATCCATTTACTATATGTAAGAATTGATTCTTACCCACTTTTATTCATTTCACTGTTTTCTGAAATGGTGCAATTTATCAAAATCTATTTTGTCACAATTGTTAATGTGGTTATCAGAGATATCAAGTTTTACATTCCTTTCTTGTTATACTACAGAACAAAAGAAACGCTTATCTGTACCCCTTAAATCTAATGCTCATCATGCACAGAGCCAACACTTCTAGTTTTTACATCAAATGGAAGATGCATCCTCCATTTAAATAGAAGTTCTTTAGTAACAATTGGAACTTGCATATCTAAAAGAAATATTCCTGAGATGTGATGGTTGGAAAACTGAAAAATTACTCTGAAAAATTAATGGGCGTCTTCAAGTTTTGCCATGTTAACGCATAATTTTTAACTGGGATATATATATTTTGAATAGGACACACTGAAGTTTTAAAAAACATAAGAGAATTTCAGATAACTGTATCCGTTTTGCCATGATCTAATTTGCAGCCTACAACTCATCAGTCTCTTCCTGTGCCAGATACTATTTCTGCAGAATCTCTGTTCATATTCAGATTTTCAGACAAAACATGTTCAACAGTTTTCTCATTTCAAATTTTCAGTTGCATGCAAAATTATGGGTATCAATTTAGTAAAAAGAGTAGTTCTGTGTGCAATTTGCAAAATACCATAATTCATAATTTCTCACATTGTCATATTTATGATGTTTCTGTTTGCTGGGGTACTTTTGCATTCACTGTTCCACTTTTTGTCTGTATAAATTATGTTTGTAACAATATAGTCCTAAATGACTATGACTATACTGTGCTGGCCTACTGAAACAATTTCATCATGAGCACATGACCAAGCATAGTGATCAATCCCTTTTTATACACAAAAAATTAGTGTTGATATATAATTAAAAATAACCTTTACCTTTTGACTGTAGTTCTTTGCAAAAAAAATTTTGCCAGTAATCCTAACAAGCCTTGAGTAGCATTTAGCTTTGAATTCAAAATGTGAATGAACAGGATACTATTTTTTTAATGTTGTCAGGTTTTTAACAAAAAAAGTTTTAATGCTTAACTTGTCAACCAGTCTAGTAAAAAGATAAAACACATTATAGTTATGTTTAAATACACTAAGAACAAATTCATCCAGAGGAAAATGTTTCTAATTCACCTCCTTGTTTTGTATAAACTCACATACTATGTCAGGATATCCATCTGTCTCTCTCCCTTTCTTAAAGATGCTGAGAAGCTCAGTGTCTGTGCTCAAATTCAATTGTATTTCTTCTATTTCTGTTTCTAGGTCTATATTTCTTGCTTTGCTGTGTTGTCAGGTGTTACGTGGTCTTTTTCCTCAGTGGGAGAAAGCTTATTCAATATTTTTCTCCTACACAGGCTATAGTTGTGGGGGCAGGTCGGCTGCCACTGGGAAAAGAAGAGACATTAAGAAACTTAAGAATCATTCAGGGCCACAGCCTGAAGGAGAAAACCAGAAAGCAGCAAGTGTGAAGAAAGCCACTGTCTACCTCTTAGAGAAGTTTGTCTATAGGGGCTTCTTTTGCCGTCTGCCCACCCCTTGGTCTCTGCAGGTAGCTTTCTCAGAGCTGGAGCAAACTTGCTGAGTTCAAATGGAAAAGAACATATAAAGACAAAATAGTATGAGAACCAGTTCCTTTTTTTTCTTGAAGTTTTTGGAGGGAAGGAAAATAGCTTTTTTTTTTTTTTTTTTTTTTAATTGTTGGCGAGGGAAAACA
>JANHGB010063443.1:0-31610 GCA_026283785.1 Coracopsis vasa | reverse complement strand
CTGGCAGGTTAAAGCCATTCCCCTTGTCCTGTCCCTACAGGCCCTTGTCCAAAGCCCCTCTCTAGGTTTCCTGTAGCTCCTTTAGGCACTGGAGCTTCTCTAAGGTTCCTCCTTAAGGAGTCTTCTCTTCTCCACGCTGACTCAGCCCAGCTCTCTCAGCCTGGATCCATAGGAGATAACAAAACTTTATAATAATAAAACTTTTTTAATAAAACTTTTGGTCCGATAAAACATTAGATACTTTTTTCCTAATAAACTAACCCGGTTCACCAGTTTTGGTCAATCAGAGATTTTTTAGGGTTGTGTTTTTTTGGCTTTTTATTTTTCTGGATACACAGGCAAATATGTACTTCTATAACACAGAATTTTGTTGCACTATTCAGGCCATGCTTCTCTTTAGCTTCCAAAGCATCTTTCCCTGTACTGTATAGTTATACTATTGGCAACCAGATTGCACTTGTATTCAGTTCTGCTCTCAGTTTTTAGAGGCTGCCACTACTGTTGTAACAGCAGAATGCATTACTGCCAGATTTATTGTTGACAGAACAACAAGAAATTTGTTGGTGGTGTTAATTGGTGTTTGCTCTAAGCCTATAACTACGTTTGAAGCAAAGCCCCAGCTTAAAGTAGATATCTTCATTGTCTGAAACAGAAGGTGCATGTGGTTTTAATTGCTGGTTGCTGGCCTGTTACCCAGTTGTTTTGATGTAAGAGGAGGGATAGTCATTCTTTGCATGGGTGCATGCTAAGAAAGCTGGAAAAACAAGTCCTCCTTCAGCTCTAATTTATAAAAGATTGTTCTAAGCACAACCTTATCTGTTCTTCTTCCTTGCAGGTTTATTGTGAAACACTTGCAGCATCAATGAGAAATTAGCAGTAAACCACATACCGCAAGTGTTGGGTGTTATCTGAGGAAGATGCAGTGTTCTGGTGCATGCCTCTGAAGGAGCTGGTGAGTGAGAGTTCAGGCCTTTACGAGTCTGTTGCTTGTGAGGCTGCATTTTGACTTTCCTGGTATTGCTGTTTCATCGTGACTAATTCAAGGTCACATCAGAATTAAGGAGCCTTTGGCGGTGGAATGAGTGTGATAGAGTTTCAATCTTTGATCTGCTGAGTGAATTACAAAACCACCTGAAATTTAGGTAATGTTTCCTTTTCCACGTACCTGAAAAAATTACCTTACTCAAACAATCCTCCAGCAGCACTTTAAGCAAGAAAGACACTGATGATACAACAGAAATAATACATACACAGCTCTAGTATGGAAAATGTAGGTAGAAAGATGAATTAAAGATCACTTGCTTCCTGGAGTGGGAGGAAAATGCCTTCTAGCGCTTAGTGTTCATGAATTGAGTTCCTTTTAAAAGCAATGAGAGGAAGAATTCCCTTAGTGAATCTTGATGTGTTTAGCTTATGTGTGTGGTGGCACTTGAGATCCAAGTTGACAGTGATTTGAAATTTGTTTCAAATGTGGAACTCTGGTGTGAAATACTCGTTTTAATTAAAAAGTCAGTCTTCCCAAAACTGTGTTGGCATCTCAAGCATAAATACTTTCTAATCTGGGCTCCCGTTTGTGCATGCCTTTATCTTTTTTTCTGCCAGAATCCAAAGAGAAAATGCTGCCAAACATGAAACATATTCTAGGGGTCATACATTGTTCTGCTGTGGGTGTGCAAAACAATTTGTGTGGGTTTTGCTGTGTCTGATCCTGATCACATTCATGTAGTTAATTTAAAAACTAAAGCTTCAGCTACCTCATTCAGAGGCATGCTCAGTATTTGTATATACTGAATGTCTTGGAGGCTTTAAGGCTTTTTTCCTTTCTGAAGTTAAAATTACAGCCTAAAATATTATAGGTAGAACAGTTATGATTGACTTGTGGCTGAAAAGCAGTAAAATGGGGTGTGTTAATTCCATGGGTTTAGGGAGACTCATTAAAAGTACAAATCCCTGCTTAAGGTTGCTATCTTGGAAGTTCTGCACTTGATTTAGACTCTGACTTACAAGTTACAAGCTCTTTTCAACCTTGCTGAGGTGTGGCACAACCAGACTTTAGGAACACTATGTATGTTTTTCAGATGATTACATATAAAGAATATGGATGCCTAAGTTTGTCTGATACCTTTCATGGGTATTAGCCTAAAAAAAGAGCTTGAATTTCTGTCTCATACAGACAGCTGCTATTTATATATTATTATATATTAATATTATATATTATGTTAATAGGCTTCTGATTCTTACTGGCAGAGAGAAAACCCAGCAGGATGTGAAGAAGTGGTTTTGGGACCTGGAGTAAAATGTAAATTGAGTAAATATAACATACATCTCCTATGTTTGGAAGCTTTAAAGCAGCTTGTTCATCTCTGATTTCATTTTCCTGTGGTTAAAATTGGTTCAAACAGAAAAGCAACCAACCAACCACATATGCATATATATGTGTGTGTGTATATACATAAGCTTAGATATATATAGAGAGATATTTATACATATAAGCTTAGATATTGTCTCTCACTGAAATAAAAAATATTGGCTGATGAATCGAGGGCAGATAGATCTTGTGTCCTATTTCTACTTGGAACAGCTGCAGGGCACATGTTCTAGTTTGTTAGAATCACTAGTGGCTGTGAACAAATATCTGCCCATAAATGCAGCAGTATTGTTGATTAGTGTCTTGATTTATTTCAGGAATGGAAATAAAACCATTATTGAGCTTTTGCTATACAGCTATTTGCATTCACAAAAAAGAGGTTCAGGCGCTTGGAAGGGGTTAGTTTTACAAATGTTTTCTTGTTCAGTATGAGTTGTTCCTGCAAATAAGTATTTTTCTACGTAACAAGTATATATTTGTTTAAACAAATTCCTTTTTCATCTGCCTTTTCTGAGTATTTACAGCTATTATAATAATCAGGTATTGACAAAAATCCCTGCCTAGCATCCAAAACAATGAAGAATGTATCAGCAAATGTCTTTACCAACTCTGTTTCCCCCAGAGGAACTCTTTCTCAGCCAAGCAGCAGTATCTCATTTCTGAAGATAGATTGTAGAAAACTGATAGGTAATAAGGCCAACTCTGTGTATTTGTTTAAAATACATCCATTTAACATTAGACTCCACTGGACTGCCTTGAAGAACCTTAAAGTTGTGCTACTCAACTTGTACTGCACAAGAAGGGCATGAAAAGAAACCCCCTGTTTTTAAGAGGTTAAATGTGTAAATTAATTTATACCCAATGTAATCTAAACCAGAATTATTCATAGCATTTATATAAGTACTCTTAGACACAAGTGGAAAGCTCTCTGGCAAACTAGATAAGTGCAATGCCTGCTTCAGCAATCATTTACTGAGTTATAAGTAGTTTCTGTTGTGTTCAAATGTGCTCAAGAAGAAATGGTTACTATCAAAGCTCTCAGCTGGGTGTCCTTGGCTTTTGGGTGTAGGAGCTGCATTCTGGAAAGGTCGTCTCCTTTTATCTTCTGAGATGATTTCACTCTTCTGTTAAAGGAGGTGTTTGCATTTGAGGTATCTTGTCATCTCAGGTACTGTTGAAAAATAACATCAAAGCTTTTTAGTCAGCAATGTATCAGCTTAGCTGTAGATTACAAATGTATCTTTCCATATGTATAAGGTTCCCAAAGCTAAACATTCCCTGCTGGTTTTGGCAGTGCCATCACTTTCCAGCAATTGTATAAGCTGCCATTATCCATCTTAATTTTCACCCAGGATGTGGTGATAGTGACATTACTGTAGCTGACTAGTTCTTAATATGGTGAATCTGTGTGTACAAAGGCTCCTTGCTACGTACATTCCTTGGTTCCTATAATCTGCCTTTCCAACAGCATGGCTGATCAGGTGCTGTGTGAACCTTCCTCAGGTAACACTGCACACAGTGCACTTACATTGAGCATCTGCTTTTCATTTTACTATAGGTGTCATTAGGCTATGTAAATGTGAACTGATGAAATCATGGTTGCTGACAGACTCAACACCCATTGTTATGTCTAGATTGGAAGGTATCACGACAGTGCAAACCTTCCCTCCCCTGCTCCAATCCTCACTGACTGTCAAAATTAGTTGTAGCACTAAGGCTGGAGTTTGGTTTCCAGGATCTCAGCCCTTGATCTTGGAGCTTTCAGCTGATGCTGGAAGATGATATTAAGTTTTCCCATCAAGCTTGTTTTGAAGGTGGGGCAACAGGCTATGATTTAAAAAACTGAAAGGAAATTAATCATAGGAAATGCTCAATGATTTTCTTCCTCAGAAAAGCAAGTTGCCAAGGGTCATGGTATGTCTTTTGCCATCATTTAAGACTCATCCACTGGATTCTTAGTTAACAAAAATAGTCACAAATCTCAGTTTGTGAAATGAGTCACCGAAGGAGTTTTCCCCTCCTTTCCTTCAGACACTTTCCTCTTATTAAGCTCTGGTTAGAGAGTCTTGTCTATCCCTATGTTTTATTTATCATATGAAAGACTGTGCTTTCCTAAAGCTACCAGGCTGCAGGTACAGTAGTTCTGAGAACTGGATGTTCTCAGCATCACATTGACTAGAGAACAGGCAGATATTACAATATTGACATAGGGAGTGTCTGAACAATAGTGCTTTTTAGTTTATCCAAACAATTTAATTAAGGACATGTGGACTTCCTTTAGGTAATGTGTGGAGTTACATGGCAAAAGTGGAGGGGGAAAAGAGCAAGGCTGGCTGTGATATTCTGTTCAACGTTGAGAAGGACTGTTCTTGGGCACTTGAGAAATTCTGCTTATTAACAGACTTCATTAATGCTTCATGACTGTGCTGTCATGCACAAAAATGATTGCAGTACTGCCTTTTCAAAGTGGTGGGTGCTCTCTGTCCTGCTCCAAATCCATCACAGTTGACTGCTGCAGAGAGGAGCCTGTAGCTGTGGGGAAGGCTTATCAGCAGTGGTGCCAGGCGGTAACCGTTCTGTTGCAATCACATTGATTTTTAGAGCCTGGGTGTGGAGTAGTCTCTGCATGGCCCAGTTTGGAGCAGACTGATAAGGCTCCTTGTTCCTTAGCAACCACAGTCTGCCATAGCCAGAAACCTGCCCCTCTGCAGCTGGAGGGAAAATTCTGAATGCCTCGAATTTGTATCTTGAACCTAAGGTAAGTCATTCCCCCTACCCCAGCAGATTTAACTTAAGGGCCTCTGCATTCAAATAAATGTGTCAGCAAAAGTTCCTTAACAAAGGACAAGCATAACTTCTCTGTCATTAATAAAACATTCTGATTTCTTTCCCTGTTCTTATTTAGATCTGTGTCTTTCCTGGGCATGGAGGTGCCATATGTGCTTCTCTTAACTAGACTTGTAGCAGAAGTTGCCAGCAAATCTACTGAAAGTTCGGTAGGTACTTCATGGGTTTTTGTTGTGCTATAAACCAGGTTATTTTGTTCTGACATTGCAGTTTATAGAAGGCTTTCTAATTTAACAGAAATGATCTATTCTGCTAGCAGTCATTAACTGCAACTTTTACAATGGGTCAATTTGCTGTGATGGCTGATTGCCTATTACAGCATTGAGTTTTTCCTCATCATGTGCTTGTAGGCAAGCAGGGATGCAACTGATAACACCTCACACTGTGTGGAAAACAGCATGATCCAAAAAATCCCACTTTTCAAGCTGCTTGGCAGTTTAACTACAAACAATCCCAAACCTGGATTACCCAAAAGTTGACTTCTCAAATGGCTGAAAAGCTCTGAAGGAAATACTGCTTTAAGTCACAGAGTATAAAGTTCTGCTTTCAGGAGAGTTTGAACAACAAAACTCCTTAAGAAACTGGTCTTAAGCATGTTATCTATAGATCTTTTGGCTCTTTACTGTAGCCTCCTAATTTCAGTTTTGACAGTCCCAGACATTTCCCCTGCCAGCTTTGATCTTTGTCACTCCTGGATTTGATGGCTTTTGCTGATAAGCAGGGTAGCACCGGCTGTTACCTGTTAGGTATATTTAAGTTACTTCTATGGGTAAATATAGATAAGGTCTTGTTACTTTCGACCAAGAATACTTCTCCCTTTTAAAAACTGATTTGATTTGCTATATTCTTTAGGGGAATGCACCTGCACGACTTTAAAAGGCTTGGGGGTTTTGTGTTTTATTTTGCTTGTACAGATTCAGAGAGTGGCTGTGCCCAAGTCTACCCAGGATGGTCCTAATATCTATCACAGAGTTTCTTACAACTGTTTACTTCGAAGCTTATGTCACAGCTTGTTGTAATTTGTAAATAGCTTTGAAACTGGCTTTTATAAAAATAAACTACGTGCCTTCAGGATACATGAAGTTATTCTTTTCTATTAAATGTGGAAGGAAGAAGCTTTTGTAGTTCTGCTTTATTGCTTTGCTGAACGTAGAGGTTATCATCACTTGCAACATGGGAATTTAGTAAAAACTGGGGTTTTCCACACATTTTGCAATAGTATTTCTGAGCAAATCTCTCAGGTATTTGTGTGGCGCTGAACTGTGTTTCACTGAAGATTTAGCAAGTATATTTCTAAAGCAGTTCTTGGAGGCTTTGTCCAATGTCGATGGCAGAGTGTGCATTTGTTCTCAAAGTGTTTGTTTGGGTAGCAGCAGCCATGTCAAAATCAAGTCGATGGTGTATCTATCTTGTTCTCTCCTTGTATGGTTGCTTAGTGCAGCAAGAGAGTTACAACAAGTTTTAACTGCGGTTACAGCTTATTTCTCTGTAGATTGGTGTTGTTGAAGCATTTTAGTAACTGAAGAACTGTGTGAAATGTAATTTCCTTCATTAGGTTTCAGAAACAGAATGCTGTGTGGATATGTTGGATTCCAACAGTTCCTGTCCAGTATCCAACCAGTGCAGTCCAGGTATGGTGTGGCATTGTTTAATAAAATTCCACATTGGTTTTGACAGTTAACACCAAAATACAGCACCTGATTAATTGGGGAGTGAAAACAAAAATCATTAGTGCATGTACCTATTGAAGTCTTTCTTCCTTTGTATACACAAGGTAAAGCCCTTTATGACTCACAAATGTTGTCCTTGCATGGTAAGGAGAATAGACAACTATTAATAAGGTTATTCTCTATCTTTTTTTATTTAGTGTGCAGTTGGATTGTGGTAAGAGCTATTGTAAATGCTTAAAAGCCCTAAAAGCCACTATAATGAGCATAGAAGCAAAAATGCTGTAATGCTTATCAAAGGGAGCATTAAGAATTATTCCAATATGGTTTCGTTAGCACATAATGTGTCACTCTTCCTTGAGCCTTACATGTAGAGTTGCTTTTCGTCTAAATGGAGTGAAAAACTTCATTTCCTTGTGACGGTTGTTAAAGCATTTAAAGCCTCTGTTCACTGCTTTGTTAGCTTCTCTATCTGTTGCTTCCTTTAATGCATTCATTTCTGCTTCTAAATTATCTTGGATATGGTGTAATCAACTGTTTCCAGGTTATGGGATTGTGTTCTCTTGAATCTTACTGTAAACTGATAATCTACCAATACCTTTGGTGTCAGCTAAGTGCTTTGATCCTTCCTTCCTATTACTATAGAAAGTCTTTCCTTTACATTGGATCTGTTCGTGTTTAGATTAAATGTCAGATGTAATTTATTACTGTGAGCATCAAACGTGCTGCTTCTCTCTAAGGAAAACATAGCAGCAGAGCTGTTTTCAAATCAGCACCTTGCTAATGGTTTGCTTTATGGAATAAGTGATACCAGTTTGGCTCAAGGCTCTATAGAATTGGAGTTTAGCCAGCACAGTAAGTTTTTTCTCCCTTTAAATGAAGACTGTAATATGATCTAGTAGGAATATCCTTCTAATCTTCATGTCTCAAGTCTAAACCTCAGATGAAACCACCACAGCTTTATTGTATTAAATGAAGTTGTTATTGAAGATGTACCTAATTTTTACCTTTGTCTTAACAAAGACAGAACAATATGTGCATTTAAACATGAATTGAGAGATCTGAACATTGAAGACGTAGGCCAAGATGAAAGTTTAATCAGTTTCCAGCCTGCATGGTAGGGTGATTGATAGAAACCACTCGCCATCTGTCACGGAATAGTTTGAACAGGTTTGGGTTCTCCTTAAAGTGAAACAAACAGTATAATACTTGAGAGGACTGAGGCATGGGGAAAAGACTGTATTGTGGCAGTATTTGTGGTTTTAGCTTCAGGTGATTGACGATAGGTCCATCAGCATCTTTCTTCCTCCAACAGCACTGATTCTTAGCATCTTTGTCCCTGCCTACTTCTATTTTCGATACAATATATTGAAATGGCATTAAATTTTGTTTTGACAGTGGATGACCTCTGAAAATGTAAGATTCTGCTGGTTTTTTTACTGTTGAGTGTAGTTACAGGTTGTGAGACACTTCTTAAAACTAAAACATGTGAGGCAGTGAATGGAGCTATGTTGAAATTGCCCTCTGGGAGTTGTTTGCTTGTAACTCTTTCTCCTTTTAGGCCCTTGAAAGATTGTATCTTTCCTGGAATAAACACTTTGAAATGAAACCTTTTAACTTGTATAACATGATAGGAAGCAGGAGATGTTTGTAACTGTTTGACCAGACAGAGGGAGTTTGTTGCCTCTGCCTTTTTCTGAAGACTAGGAAAGATCTCCAGGGTGGCTTTTGTTGTTTCAAACCTCTGTACATCTTATTCTTATGCAGGTTGTTACAGACAATGGAATGAGGATGGTAGTAGCAGCTGCATTAAATGCAAAAATGAAACCCTTCCTGTTTCATCTGTTTACAATCTGACTGAATGCAGAAATAGTGAGTCATTTACCATCCCTTTCTTTTCAAGGGGGGGATTTTGGTACTGAGGTCTCTCCTTGCATGTGTGGTCCTGTTCAAGGAGGCATCAAATGGTTCAGATTAACTTTTTCCCCTGTCCTTTGTAACACTTCAACCTTTCCCAAAGTCCTGATTTAACTTTGAGCTTTTGAACATGTAACAAAACCTAGGGAAACTTGGAAAGTTGGTTTGCAGGAACTGTGCAGAGTGGAAACATTCCAAGAGTTTAGAAGGGGGAAAACAAATCCAACTCTTGATATGTATTAAAGTACCTAATCTGTGAAGCCAAATGCAACATTAAAAAGTAAAAACATCAAAATGATTCACTTTACAGGGTATGACCTGTGCCAAACAGAAAGTGAACATGAATTTTGTGATTGCTTTAATCTCTGCTGTAAGAAAAAGGCAGTTGCTGTTGGGGCCTTCTCCAGAGCACAAACCAGCTCAGACTGTACTTGAGCTGTTTGAAAAATCTCTGGTAAGAAGGTTGGATTCATTTAGTGTGTGTTCTTTGAGATGAGAACCATTCACTTCCTTGTAAACATTTCTCATGGAAGAGATAAGAAACTTCATCTAAGTTTCTAAGTGGGAAATGCACAAGTGAATTCTTTTCTTTTTGGATACTTTCTGATGTTTGTTTGCTTCTTTCCTTTGAAATTCTCAACAATACTGTAAAGAATGATCTTTTTCATGAGAGAAATCAGGATTCTTACACAGTATCAGATAATTACTCAGAAATATAATAGCCTTTTACTGAGATTTTCAACAAACCTGTAGCATTTGTCAGATTTTACTGAAAGAAAACTTCTCTTTGATTCCAGTTGGGATCAGAGGAATGAATTTCCAAATGAATATAAGCACCGTGACTCCTTTCATCCAGAACATAGGTGAGTAAATGCAAACAGCTATTGAGTGCAGGCTTTGTGATTATTCACTGCATACCGGCCCCTTCATGACATTGCATTTGAAACAAGTTGTAAAATGGGTTTTTTTCTGAAGCATAGGCTTTATTCTAAATGTCAAAGCCATTTTTCCTGTTTCTGGCTTGTTCTCAACAGCATCTTTAGTAAGTCTTAGAACTGAATTTTGAGGTAACTGTGTATTACTGAATGGTTCTTTCATCTTGTCCCAGTGATCTTGAAGTGATTTATGAAACCCCACAACTTGAGTTTTGAACCTTATGCTGCAAGAGCTTTGGTTTTGGGGGTGAGGCAATATGTTACTCAAGTGTTACATCTTGGTTAGCCTTCCTATAGGCTGATTTTATCACTGCTGGCCACTTCTGTTAATTCATCTCCTAAAAATGCTTATTTGACACTGGTAAGAATCATACAAACTGAGACTATTTAGATAGCAGCATTGCACACCTCAGCAAGAGATAAGATGCCAAATGAGGTGATTTAGATGAGTGCTGTTAAAAAGGAAAGCTAAATCACCATTGTTTTAGCTTCAGACTTGGGTGCTGCTGGTGCCTTTCTAACATTTGTCCTGGCATGAGTCTATACTCAACTTGAGGTATCCAGTGCTCTTCAGAATGAAGGCTTCTCCAGCAGAGCTTGTCAGATCTGTTGTCCCAGTTTGCCTGTGACAAGATCATAAACAACTTCTGTTTCTTAAAATACTTGCTCTTTGGGATCATAAATAAATAAAGCAGCAGAATAAATGTACAGGGCATTTTTTGAAGCAGGGAAAGCAGAATAGAGGTGAGGGAGGGCACCTTTTGCCAGTGTTTGCCTCATGGGGATGGTTTCTCTATCAGTCACTTGTGGAAAACATAATATCAGGTGTACTGTACGAGTGGTTTATTGTCTGTTGACAGGTCCTGTCTTTAGGAGACTTCATTTAAGAAGTAAAAGAACAATATTAGTGTTGAGTGCCTCCCAGCACTGGTTGCAAAAGTTATATCAAAGAAACAGAAGGATGGATTAACAATTTGTGGCTATCTTCAGGAAAGTAGGGACTGAGGCTTTCCTGACATTTGGCAGGTTGCACTAGGAAGTTGTTCATAGAATGGAATGAGTATTGAAAGGTCTTTGCAAGTGTTTCATTGAGGTCTGTCTGTGTATTAAAAAACAACACACCACCAACTTTGTATTTCCTCTCCTGTGAATATCAGGAACCTGTTTTATGTCTTTAACCCTTCTATTAGAAGAGATTTCTAGTGAATAATGGTCTGTTTTCTCTTTCTCTCTCTCTTTAAATATTTTGTCTCTGTACAGGAGGCCCAGAAGTGGCAGCCTCTCTCATCTTAGGGACATTTTTCATCAGTGTATTCCTGATTCTCTCTGTTGCTTCTTTCTTCTACCTCAAACGTGCCAATAAACTTCCTAATGTTTTCTACAGAAGAAATAAAGGTAAAATACCTCTAATTGTCTATTTAATCTCTACAGTTTTGGCTTTTGCTTAGTTTCTCAATTGAAAACCTTTTCAGTTTCTTCCTGGCAGTGTTCTACTGTACCTACTGCTGTCTCTTGATCATCCAAAGCAATGCAAACTAACGACTTTTTTCCCCCTGCTATGTGTTTATGGTATCATATTTTCACAGCAGTGCTTAGGATGTCTGTTCTCACTGTGCTTGGGTGCATATCACACAATATCTCTCACTAACCCAGCTATGCCTTTCAAAGGTTTGCCAGAGTGCAGTACTTGACATTAGTTGTCACTGAATGTTAGATATGTGATTTCAAAAAGGGGGAAAGGAATCAGTGAGTGCTTTTTGCACAGAGGGCATTCTTATAGAATTTAATACTACTTATTTATTTCAGTACACAAAATGCCAGATATTTAGAAAGCTTTACAAAAACCTGTTGTTTTTCTTGGGTTGGAAAGAAGGGAACTGTAATGCTAAAGGGCAGTGTACATACCATGGATGTGTCAGTGATAGAAAGAGAATGCAATGTGAGCTTCCTCATTATTGCACTCCTCATTCACCTGTGTTTGCCCTCTAGATGCAGGAGCTACTGGGGCTTGGAAGAGTCAACTGCCTCATTATTTTTAAAGCAAACACCCCTTAGCTTTTCTTTTTATAATGAAATTTATTCTTAATTTGCTCTGTTATGAGCAATGAAGTCATGTAACTAAAATGCAGTGAGCTGACTTCATGCCAAAGTGACTGCAGAAAAGCTAGGGAAAGAACACCTGGGATGTGCTTAGCTATAGGGCACTAAGACTTTATGTAGACATCTGGCCTGTTCAGATGCTTCAGTTTGAAGTTGTTCTATGTGTCCATGTTTTGCTGGTCTGCAGTTTCTAGGAGATGATGAGCAAATAGTGGGATGTGATGTCTCCATTCTGCCCAGTGTTTTGTGTGAAACTGGGTTTGATCTATGACTCTGTCTCACCCCTTCTATACAGTTTTGTATTCCCTTTGAATGATTCCCATGACAACCTCTGGCACAGCATTTGCTGTGTTAGAGCTCCTTCTGTTGAAAGCAAGCTGTTTACTGGTTAGGTCTGCTAAATAAATACACCTTCTGTTATCTTCTTTCGCAGCTTACAGGACTAAGTTGAAGCTAGACTGTCATAATAGAAATAAGCTTAAAAAGAGAAAGGGTGTGGGTAGAGCAGTATCGTTCAATTGTTTGGCTAAGGGTGTTGTATCCAGTCATAGTAACTTCATGGATCATCACATTCCCAGTCTCTGTGAGGAATGTGATGTTTCATGTCAAAGTAGCTACTGAAGGTCTAAATTGATCAGTGCCACAGGAACTGCTAGTATCCTAATGACAACTGCCATATTGACAGCCCTAGGTTGCTTTGGCATGTGTCTTCAGGTAAATATGGTTTGTACAAGATTCTCCTTCAGTTTTTAAGTGGGCCAGGAGCTGTTGTGCTATGACACTTCAAAGCTGGCAGGACACCAGACCTCTGAGGCTTCAGTGATACTGGTCTGACATCTGCATTTTGTACTGATAGTGCACTCTGGACCAGCAGGCTAAAGCATTGATGTCCTCCTTTGAAGGAAAAGCACTGGAAACATTTCTCTGCCTGTTATCATGTTAGCTTTCATGCTGTCTAGAGGATGATTGTCACATGGCAAATAAAGTCAGCAACCTCTTGTATAAAAGGATTGCATCTTTCACTGCTCAGTTGTTTTCCATTTGTACTGCCTGGCAGTTGGCTCAAAGTGCTGTTTTTCCTATTGAAGAAGCTTCCTATTAAAAAGCTATTGCTGTGGCTACCTTCTTTGCAAGCAAAATAAGTCATACTTGAGAACTTTGCAACCCTTTAGCTCTAATCCTGACAGGACTCCTACAGAAAGTCTATTCTACTAATGGGATGTCTGAATGTTGTGCTCTGATTTGATAGTCTTTGTTGCAAAACTATTGTTTTAACAATGGAATTGTTCTGTTGCATGCATGTATGTTTAGAACACTACCAGTTCTAGCCTTCTAGATTAATGATGGTTAGTCTCTCTCTTTCTCTCTCTTTTAGCATCTGTTCTCCAGCCTAGTGAAACAGTAAGTAAATTCTGCCCTTCCAATAGGAGCGAGCAAGCATAAAACATCAAGTACATCATAACTTCATGTTTTAACAGCTCATCAGGGAGCTACTTAATCTGAAATAAAAATAAAAGATGTTTTGGGGTTCTTTGTCCAAACTGGGGAAAAAAGTGACAGATAAATACTGACCATACAGATTCTGTTGAGTTACTTCCTCCAGTGATGTACCCAGTAAATAGTACTGGAACCCTCAAATGTTCCTGTATTTTGTAATGAAAGACTGTGAAGACAAAAGGTGCTTTGTTTGACATGCTCATTCTTCTGTTACGCAGGCATCCATGATACCTCCCCCATCTTCTTCAGGTGAGGAACTGTTCTCTGGAGCATGCTGTTGGCTTCCTTTTTACTCATCTCATATTGAAAAGCAGGCAAAACATGACAGAAAATGGTATAGATTTAGCATGACTAGGAAAGTGGATTTATTCAGCCAGGGCCACACAGTAAAATACCTTGTCTCTATGCTTGAACTTTCAAGATAGTGACAGAAGTTGTGGTGACTTAAAGGTGAGACTGACCCAGTCTTCTAAGATATTAAGAAATAATGGCCTTCTGAGTTCAGCTACATTCCTGGTCTTGCTTCTTATGTGTGCATAGGGCTTTTTTAATCAATTAAGCTACAATTAAGAAGAAAGTACAGTTGAGGTTTTTGTTAGGGCTCTAAATGGAAGGCTGCATTTACTGTAAACACTGGAGAAGAGAAGCTGTGTGGTCACCTCAGAGCAGCTTCCAGTATCTGAAGGGGGCTACAAGGATGCTGGAGAAGGGACTTTTCATGTAGTGATAGGACAAGGGGTGATGGGTTCAAACTGAAACAGGGGAAGTTCAGGTTAAATATAAGGAAGAAGTTCTTTACTGTGAGGGTGGTGAGGCACTGGCACAGGTTGCCCAGAGAAGTGGTAAATGCTCCATCCCTGACAGTGTTCAAGGCCAGGTTGGACAGAGTCTTGGGAGTCATGGTCTAGTGTGAGGCATTCCTGCCCATGGCAGGGGGGTTGGGACTAGATGATCTTAAGGTCCTTTCCAACCCAAACCATTCCATGATTCTATGATTTCTGTTTGGTGGGAAATACTTAATTGGCAGAAAAATCACGTGTTATAAAAGTAAGCGATGGAGCAAGCATAAAATCATCTGGGGCTTTAATGATTTTTAATCTACTTTAATCTACTTGAGTGACTAACTCGCCCTTTTGTGGAACAACAAGACACAGGAGTGTTACTGAGGGAATGTTCCAAGGAACAGGAAACCCATTTGCTCCAGGAGTACTGCACCAGTCCCAGCAGCAGATCTGTGTGCTCTGAAAACACGCAGTGCAGTTGGTGAGGACACTGGTAAGTAAGGCAGCCCCCTAAAATCTAAACCATCATCTTCCCGTTTCATACCCAAGGGTGACAACTGGGACATGTACCATGGCCCCCACAGGGCAGGGTACAAAAAGCAGAGCTGCCCTTCTCCGGATGTTCTGTGCAGAAGGGAAGGAACAAGTGAGTGTGTCTGAGATGGTTTTGCCTTGTGCAGAGCAGACTGGCTCACTCTGTAGTGCAAACTGGATCGGAAAAAATATATGTATCATTGTGCCACCTACTAGAATAAAAAAAGGTCATGGGACAAAATACAAGGGTGGAGAATAAATTGATTATAGACTAAACAGGATCCTGGTAGAATAAGGGACCGCAGCCAGAGAGAATTCCAAAGGAGAAACACTGTTCCAAGAGTAAATGAGATTCAACCTGTCTCCTGGTGAGAGGTGTCAAAGGCAAGATACTGCCAATGCAGAGGGTCTGCTTGAGAAAAGTATCATACGGAGGATATCTAGGACATGAACATATGTCCAACCAGTAAATTACATGACAGCCTAATGCAACAACAAACAAGAATAGGTCACTTTAAGAGAATGATTAATACATGAGATTACTGTGCATGCAGACTTATCTGAAAGCAAACCTTGTAGGTGGGTGTGAACTCCTGCTAAAGTCAGCTCCTATCTTTGCTGTGCAACAGCTACAAGAATAATTAAAATAATTAATGGAGAGCAGTGATAAAGGCAACAATTGCCCACCTGTATATTGACTGACCACAATGTCGTTACTTCTTTTTTCACACCTACTGCCTTTTGCAGTGATTGCTGACTTACTGCAAGCTCTTTTCCAGCCTCACACTGGGCTTGCTATTTGCTCACACTAGGCTGTCCAGCAAGTGACTGACAGAGCCTACAGAGTTTAACATTCTGAATTGTATTTGGTCTCCAATGGCTAAGGTTGCCATGGGTTACATTAGATTACAAAGGGTAATGAGATGAAAACATGAATATTCACTATATAAAGTAAAAGGCCTCAAAATATTGGAGTATACGAACGGGTGAATAATGTCTGAAAAATACTCTGTTAGAAGGGGTCTTTTTATTCTGTGTGAAGACAGCAGACTTGTAATGCAGCCTGTGATTTCTTACCAAGCTGTGATCCCTCTTCCAGCCTGCCCTTGCTTTTGGCACACTTCAGGAGGATCGAGGAAGGACTTGCTGTTGTGAAAGGCAGCGTGGTTTGGTATTTCTTCTTTTCTCAGCCCCAGGGATGACAAAGAGGGAAAAGGTGGGCTTTGCAGAGGCTGACATCTTGACTGGGGAGAGGAACAACTGACTCTGGCTGCTTCTACAGCTCTCCCTTGGCAGGTTTCTGGTGATCTCAAATGCAAAGTGCAAGAATGTGCTGCGGGTAGAATGGCTCCAGAACTTACAGGTCGAGAGGTAGCAGGCTGAGAGGTTTTTCCTTGGAAGTTCACTCACTGCATCACTAGCAAGCCTCTTTAGGATGCACGGGTTACACAGTATGGTACGCCAATGCAACTTAAGCATATAAAGAACTAAAAGGAGCTCAGAATTGAAGAGGAATTTAGAAAAATGCCTAGATATCAAGTGCCCTGCTGAACTAAGAGGAGATAAGAGATAGCCTTCCTAATAAGGCTGTCAGTACTATGTGCCGTAAAGGCTTCATTCTGAGCATTTCTGAGGGGTGACAGCCTGACCACCGCTTCCTGCGCACCACAGCAGGATGGTCACACAGCACAGGATAAAGAATTCATGTAAGATCAAGCAGACATATGGTTTTAACCTGAATTACAGTTTTGCATTGGAGAAGAACAATAGTTTTGCTTTGTTTGGTTTTGAGTTCCATAAGTAAGCCTGCAGAAATGCTATTTCTAGATGGGGCTGGCGGAAGAGTTCAGAAGTGGCTTTGGAATCCTTCCCACATACAGAGTTGACTGGTAAGAGTCCTGAAGCTAACCTTGACTAACACGGAGTCCATCAAGACCCTGCAGAAACTCACTTGCATATACATTAACATGAATTCACTGGGTTGCCTTAACACCATTCCATTCATAGCTACAAATTTGATTTATAATACACTGTAAGTATGAATTCTCGTAGAACTATTATGATATATATAATTCTGATATAAATCTACCAAAATTAACGTATGATTAAAAATATTAACATATTTGGGTATAATCCAACAAATGTCATTTGTACATTGCTTAGTAATTTGAAAACTTAGAAGTGAACTGCTGTTTCAAAAGGGCAGAAGAAAAGTCAAATTGTGGATTAGTGGCTAGATAAAACCAAAGAACTTCAACTTAACTTAGACCCAACTAAGGCCAAAATGGTAATTCTAAAAATCTTCATTCACCTGCCATCTTACTAACCATGCTGACCCTCTGGTCTCCACTCTTACAACTGCTTTTCGTATGTTATCCAATGATTGTTTCCTGTGAAATGCAAAGTGGCTCCAGGAGCAGAACTAATCTCTGCTGCCCCACTCACAGGTGGGTGGCGGGCCATGGGGTGGCAGCATCTTCTCCCTTCATACTTTGTGTTTTTGAACTTGTGCTTGCTGTATTCAAAATGAATACCTCCAAGCAGATATGCTATATGGGTAAGAAAATACTCATGCAACAGCCTGACAGGGTGCTTTTCTTCTGAAATTTTGCTGTGAACCAAAGGGAATAAGCATTTTACTTCCTGTTTTGAAACATCTCATGTCACGTTTCAACTCGCAATAAATTTTAATGGCCATTATAAACTTATGAAGCCTTGAAAAATAGCTTCTCTAAATACAGAATTGACTGTCCTGGCTTTTACTGATTTAAGCCAGGACGACAACGCTATATTAATTTAGCTACATTGTGTTTTTATGCAGCTTTTCGCAATGGATAGCCAACACACCTTCCCACAGAGGCTTTAACCAAAGGTGGGTGCTCACTCAAAAGGATCAAAAAGTGTGAAAGATTTGCATTAACTTGTTATGGAGGGCATCAGTTTAGTCTCAGCTCTCTTTTAAACACCAAACATTGAAAAGACAGTGGTACGGCGGTGTTCCTGTTTCCTCCATGGCAGTCTACACCTGACAAATACAGCGATGTTGGGACAGAGGCCCCTGTATTTCAATTTCCTTGCAGGATTATCTGAACTATTGCTTAGGGACAAGCAAGAAGTCAGTAGTTTAAAAGAAATAATTTTAAAGTATTTTTGACTCAGCACAGGGTCTCCACTCTGTACAGAATTAAGAAGTGACTTTTTATTTGATACTACAACAACAAAAATTTACTTTTAAGAACCATTAGAAAGAAAATAAGAAAAGGTTAATATAAAGTTCACTTGCTAAAAGCTAGTATTAAAAAGCATGATCCAGTAGTTGGAAATATACAAACAGCTAATTTTTTGCCAAGACCTGTGAATAATGATTCCTGAGATGTTTTCTCTAGCTGGTGATAAGAGTTAAGTGCTCTCCCTGATTACTGATTGTAGTTTACAATCAACTGAAAAGAAAGGCAACAAACTATAGAAAAAGCAAACTGTGCATGAACTAGGAGGAGCATAATGAAATCACAGCTGTGAATACAGTGCAGAAGCACAAAACACCAGAGAAATATTACACCATTTCATTATGGCATTTTGTAGTTAGAAAATTACTCAAGACGTCAACACTTTTATTACTACCTCTATTGAAATGCTATCTCAGTGTAATGAAAAACTGGAAACAAGATCTTACAACTTAAGAACTTTAGGTCCCTAAATAAAAATATAAGAAGAATCTCAAGTTTTTGTTTTTGTTTTGTTGTTTTGTTTTTTTTTTTTTTGTAACACAATTTGCATGTTCTTGTACTCTAAAGGGTGTATTTTATCACTTTATGAGAAAGCACATTAAAAATGCCTTTTGTTTTGGTTTTCTTACTTACTAATCATAGAATCACAGAACGGTTTGGATTGGAAGGGACCTTAAACATCATCTAGTTCCAACCCAATGGGATGTTATGCAGCACTTACAGTTTTTCATGGGAAGATATTTTCACTTTTAAAAAGGAGTGTAAGAATTTTGGACAAGGACTCACTTATAAGGAAGGTTCATCCAAAGAGTGAAGTGTAGTGATTTCCTTTAAAAAAATTCTTACCAGTATGAAAATAAATTCCTACCTGTCATGGCTTCATTTGAAATTAAGGAGAAGAGACAGAGAAATTCATTGCAAAAGATGCAGATATATTAATATAAAAGAACCAAACACAGCAATGTACACAAATGCCCTCTCCATTCAGATTATTTTTTTTTCATAATTTTAAGTGAAAACTGGGAATATGCCAGAACCAGATTTGATTATTTCTTCAGTCTGGACTCTGAAGCACATGAGCACTTCGAGGATACCAAAACTTCCACATACCTTCTGAACAGCAAGATGTTTACCCTCATTTTTTGTAAACACAGTCTCAGATTTAAAATTAAATCCTGAAACACTTGCACAGTCATAAGTGAGAAAACACTATAAGAGAAAAAGAATTCTGGTCACCCTCTATATATGAACAAGTTCTCAGTCTTGAAGAGAAGATCTGTACCATGCACAAACATGTGATAGTGCTAATGAAATAAGCAGGAATGAGGACTAAGGTGTAAGAAATGAGAACTGGCCTCACTGTCCATAGTTCTTGATGATCACTTTGACCAGAGCTAGCTCAGCCCCAGGGTTTCCTCTCGAAGGAAGGCTTTGTCTCTCATGCATTCACTGTACCGCCTGGTGCCACGAAAACAGACTGGTTTCTTACTTCTTATTTTAACTGGGACTTGCTCATGTTTATGCTACAAAACCAGTGGTTTTCCTTTGAACCAAGGCCCTCTTATGAAGAACTGGAGTTGGTTGTCCAAGAGTGGACAAGTTGGGTCCCTAGCCAGCACTGGGGGATCCCATGCTGCATATGGCATCACACAGGGAAGCAAGCTAAGCCATGGGTTAGTAACAGGGCAGTATGTTTCTATCTATGCATATTCATACCTGAGGTGTCTGGATCATGGTGCAACGCTGCCTTAGGAGTGGCATGAAAAAAACCCAAAACTGCTCAGGGTCTAATTCTGGCCTCACTGAAGTTAACCACAAAAGCACCACTGACTCAAAGGAGTGAAGCTTTCAACGCCAGGACAGCTGTGGCAGCATGCTGGTACAACCTTGTGATAAAGTCCAGAGAATAAACAATTTATGCTGATAAAAAATGAACTTATAAGAAACTTAGTCTGCTGCAACTCAAAGGACTGTGACCTTTTCTATTTATCTCAAGAGCACACTGAATATCAAGCATGCTTTCAGAGGAAAAAATTTACAATTAAGACAGGAATGCGAGCATGCTATTGATGTGTAGAGCTCTGTGTGCAAATCAGGCAATTCACTGTATGCACAAATGATGAAGTAAATGAAAGAAAGAGAAAACGGTCCTAACTGGTCATTCATTTTTGAGAAGTGTGAAATGTAGTACTAGATGTATTCGGTACCATTTTAGCCGAGATACTCTGTCTTCCACTGTTGGCCAGCATCCCATGGTGTGAGACCATGAAAAATCCCCATATTGTATCTTCCACGGAAATCAATGTACTCAGCTTTGTGAACAAAACCAGGACACTGACCTGCAGTAACTATAACCACCATGAACCCAGTCCTGCAGCACTTCGCTTAGGCAAGACTCTTACTGAGCCTGGTGCCGGTGTAAGGACAAGGGAACAGACAGCAGGGTTCCTGTGCCAAATGTTCCCAAACATGAGGAGGGATGGGTGAAAAAAAGCACCCTAATGTACAGCCAATTTGCTCTTTGTATGTGCATGAGTTTAACTCATTGGTTTTACACTTTGTATTTGCAGCAATATTCTCATATTTTATCCATATTCTCTGCTTCAGTTTCAAAGGAAGCCTGTGTTGCATAAACTGAACGTTAGCATCCCCTCCATACCATTAAAGAGGTGTCAGGTTTTGGTATATAAAAAATCACTACTATTTCTTATTGTTACTATTACTTAGTTGTAAGAAGGGGTTTGGAACTGGATGAGCATTATGATCCCTTCCAACCCAAACTAGCCTGTGATTCCATGATTCTATTTAAACAGGGACCTTGCTCAAGAGCTGTGGTCTGCAGACAACTGCTGAGTTCAGCATCCCTCAGTGCTGCAGGGCAGCAGCAACCAGCACGTCACCAGCATGCTGCGCAGCGGTTTGGGGCAGGAAGTGAAGAATACCACCAAAATCAGCTAAAGTATCAGTGCATTTGGAGAGGTGGAATCCAATTACTAGGACTTTGACCAGAACATCTGTTTCGACATTTATGCTCTTGCAAAAATGTTATGAGATCTTTGATGGCAAAAAGTGGTCAGCATCTTGGGTTTTCATCTTATTTGGAAGACAACAGCAGCAAGAGTAATGAGACTGCTGGCTGCTTCCCTGTGCAGGATTATCAGCAGCTATCTCAGCTGCTCTGAGATAGGGATCTCAGGTCTGGAGACAGGGTGCTGCTCCTGCACAGCCATCCTCACATGCCCACGGCAGGCATCATGCTGAGGGT
Organism: Coracopsis vasa; assembly: GCA_026283785.1. Classification (NCBI taxonomy): domain Eukaryota; kingdom Metazoa; phylum Chordata; class Aves; order Psittaciformes; family Psittacidae; genus Coracopsis; species Coracopsis vasa. The sequence continues at coordinate 10,471 of JANHGB010063443.1, read as the reverse complement.
GGGTGTGCAATGGCCCCTGGCTCTGTGGGAGTGAGGAGACTGAATGCAGGACCTGAGTCCATCACATCCTGTAATGCTGGTCAATGACAGCTAGGGCTCAGTTGCCTTGACTTTAACTCTGCAAGCCAAAGCTGTACTTAATGTAATATTTGATCTCTAATATTGGAAGCGTGTACAAAACAAAACAAGGATATAAGCTAGATTTGGCTTCAGTTTTGCAAGCAAACAAAAACAAGTAATAAAATTGAGACAGAAGGGGATAAGTTGCCACCAGAAGTTGGTGACTTCCTTCTTTGATGACAGCACTATGGCCTCAGAAAGCTGCTCCTGTGGTTTCCTAGCCAAGTCTGCAGGCATGTGGGCAGGGGAAGGGAGATGATACTTAGCTCTTATTATAGGGTATTTCTTTCATTTTACTCATTACATCAATTAGAAAAAGTCAAAATCTGTGTTTCATCCATCAGGATTCCTGGAACGGAACATTTTCATCTGGTCTTGTGTTTTTAGCACGGGTTCATCTACAGTGTCGCACTTCATTTAATATTTGTGTTCTGGACAACAACAGACCTATATGGCATACAGTAGCTTAAATGTTAATGGTATTGAAATACATCATCTGGGTGTTAATGCTCAGTGCCAAAGTATTCAGATACTGAGGCAGCAGAGAGTATCAATACAGTCGACTAATATTTAATTTACCTCCTCTTGCTCCTGTTCATATGGTCCTCCCCATCCATCCCCCCAAAGCTCGCTGCTGGTTTTACTGCAACATCAACAGCTACCGGCTGGCTCTTGTACAAAAGTTCAGCTTTTGTTCCACCTCTATTTCGTTTGTGGAGGTTTCTCATCACTACTTGCTCCAATGGGATGTAAAGGAGAGGAAAGCTCACTTACTATTTGTCCACAGCCTCACAGGGCATGGCCCTTGGTAGCTGTGAGGAAAATCCTGGGTTGTATCCAGTGTAGCTGCAATTTGCAACAAACTCAGCCACTAAAATGGTAACAGAAATCTCTACTGAGGTTTGGACATACCAGTGAAAATCATTCTTTCAAGCATTTATACCTTGACCAGATGTTCACATCATTTCAGACAGATCAAAAGTAAAGGTTTGATACAAACACTACTTGCACCAAATGCCTGATCTTTGCCTGAGAGCAGAATGACACCAAACTATATTGCCAAAAACATCTGGAGCATCTGCAACCCATCCATGCAGCAACGTGGTTTTGCCAAACCTCGTTCTGGCTGAAAGCACTAAAGTTGGTGAGATCAAGTAGAAGAGTATTTCTGGTAAAAAACTCCTATCTATTTCCCCTCACCTCCTTTTACCCTGACCAGGTACACAGCTCACGAAATACACTCAGAGCCATACACACTGCTGGACCTCTGCTACTGAACTCAATCAATAGGAACAATTCCAAGCAGTGGTAACCTCTCCATGCATACTTCCATTGTCCCGAGGGATCAATATAATCAGTATCGCAGCTGGCTGCTGAGAAATAATGAGATTATGATAATGAAAAGGCAAGCTTCCCAAATTTTTTCTTAGTGCACGCCAAAACATCATAGTTTTCTACCCATCCATAAAGAACAAAACAGCAATATTTAAGTAAAAAAGTATATAAAATGTATGTTTTTATCTATGATTTCTGGGACTTTAAACTTCTTTGCAATTGCAGTGTTTCCTTCCCTTGAAAGCATCTGTGAGATCTGACTTTTTCATTCTGGGAAAGGAGGCCACACATTTAAAACTACCAAATTTTCCATAGATTTCTTCCAACCAGGACCAGCATTCGCAAAAGCCTTGGGTTTGTATTACAGCAATGCTTGTCTACTCATGCTAAAATTCATGGAAGGGATACAGCTGATTAAAATAATGCATGTGTACTAAAAGGCCAAATTAATAGTTATACACCGTGCTTACTGAAACTGAAAAGCAGCATCCAAGTTCCCATCCTTTTTCCTAATACTCCTCTTGGACCCTTTTGAGGAACAGCATTGGGATCTCCCCCCGACCCCGATCTTTTCCCAGAGAGCACCACTGCTGTCAGTCACTTTTCAACAACTTAAGGTTATGACTGCCTTTATGGTTGCAATAAAGTGCGCTAACAGGTTATCTGGGTCCAGTGCTTCAAAGCAGCTGCACATCTCTCAGCACACAATCACATCATGCCTGATATAAGAGCAGCTCTAAAGGACAGGATCACCTGAACGAGGAGCTGCAGCGCACCGTCGGCACGCGACTGCACCGCCATGGGGGGGGTATGGGAAGGCCAAATGTTTATGAAAGGAATGAAGAGCATTATCATTGCTACAGTGCACATGGGAACACTCACACTTTACCTACAGCACTAGCAACAATCGCGTTTTAGCTAGTTAAAGAAATGGATTATAAATGAATCTTACCTGGGAGGAAATGAGATGTCCAGTTCATACAATCTGTCTTTAAAGACTGACAGCTCTCTGTCAAACTCTAAAAGCTATAAAAGATAGAAATAAATGTATTCATTCTTTAATGTTGAACTGAAGCAATCTAAAAATACTACATCATATAAAAGCAAACAAACGGAGACTTTGGTTACACAGCTTGAGGTGTATCCCTCATATAATACTTCCAAAACCATAGTGTAGAACACTCAGTAGTTGAGAAAAGTGACCAGAATGTTCCTTTCCTCCCCAGTGAAACACGGAACGCCGGTTCTTCACAGCAGTGACCTATATGTGCACTTACTATTTCAAGATGGGTGAACTTCTGAATTTTATTAGCAATCTTTTCAAAGATAAAGCAAAGCAGCATTACAGAAGCACAGCAAACTGATACACTAATCAGCCCCAGAAATGCCAGCACGAAGTATCACATTACTTCATATCATCTTCAGCTCAGATAAGAAGGTATAATAAACACAGGGATGTGCACATCATTCTTGCTAGGCAAAGACAAGCAGTGGTTCTGCACACCTATTTTGGGTGGTGCATGTCAGATAGCAGAAAGAGGGGTACATGACAGTGGGCAAAACATGTTCCCAGGCAGCAGTCAAGACAGAGGACTAGAGGCAGATATTTAACAGAGATGTTCATAAGTCTAGATTTAATGTCCTGTATAAACACTAGTCACTGCCTAATTTGTTTTCCCCTGGCCCTCTACAGAGAAAATAAATACCTGCAATTGTTTGCGCATAAACACAAACCTGGTCATAACAAGTCAATGATAATCGTCCGCATTACACCAGTAATTGTTCTGATGGACATAAACGACCTTATTTCAGAGGCATGGCTGGTGTTAGGCCTGACATCCGAGTGAATTAGTGAGTTACAAGACACAAAGCTCACACTCTGCACTGTTTGCTGCTGGTCACCGCTCTCAGTGCCACTTTCTATTTTGACAGGCGTCATGCAAGCAGCATCCCGCAGGACGGCGGTGTGTTTGCCCACTGTTCATTAATCATGTCCCATCTCACAGCTGTGCTGATACCATTGTATGAATGGCAGAGGTTCCCAAAGAAATTGGATCGTGTCCCTCTTTCCCCTCTACTGCCTCATAAATCATTCCTGAAATGTGCAATTAGCAGCTACTTGTACACATTAATTATCTGTGTGAAAAGCAGCTACCTGAGCCACCTGCACTGCTCAGGAGCTCCTCTCCCAGGCCTCCAGCTTTCTCCAGTTTCTAGCTGCTGTGTTGCTACGTGCATGCACTTTTACACCAGGATGCCAAGTAACGGGCAGCGTTTCCTGTTTTAGTGCATCTCACACCACACGCGGTGACGATGCACAGGGGAAGATTCAAAAATACAAATAACTGCAGCCAATTTGTGCATGTTTTGACACCTGATCAAAAGCCTCAGTATTCCAGATTTTTGGATAAACATTTATAAACATCTGTGTGGAAACTTATGGTATGTATCTAATAATATACCCAATCCTAAAAATGCTGGGGTAGTCCAGCCACTATCCTTATGTAGCAATCTCAACATACTTCAGGAAAAAATGTTTTACCTTGAGTGCTTATAAGCTGTGATCCTGTATTTAAGCATGTGTAGTAGATGTGTAGCCACAATGCATACTTACAAAGTGGCTATGAAAACAAACCTTACCACCTCCTTCCTGCTCCCCATGTCTGCACCTTAAAGATACTGTCTGTTCAGCATGGGTCAAGCACAGGAAAAGATCTGCCATCTCCGTTAAAACTTTTCTTTGAAGTGTATGTCTATTACTACAGTGCAAATACATTTTTCCTACTGTTGCCAAGTAAACAGATCAGAGCAGGAGAGCAGGAGCATCAGGAGAAAGAAGGCTATTGCTGGAGTGTGAAAACCACAAGGACTGAATAACAGAACAATGCTCCACAGAACACAATGGTATAAATTACTCATGGGCATTCCAAGGGCTGGCAGTGGTAAATAGACACATTGTCCTCTCACACCAATTCACACTTTTAACATTTTATATGTTCAGATTGCTCTTGCTCTGATGATACTTGCAAACTAAACGAAGGCCGGGGGTTAGGGCACGAAGCCTTCAGACGTGTTATTATCCAAAGAAGTTTCGGATGTGTTTATGAGCTGCAGTGGCCCGTTCAGTTGTGCCTGTGCCGTGCAGCTGAGCTGCTGACACTGTGACAGAGAGGACAGATAACAGGAACAAGGCTGTATTGTGTGCCCTGCTCTCTATCAGTTCCCCAAGTTCCCCCAGGTGCAGGGACATCTTTTCCCTGAAATGACAAAGCCAAAACCTCAGGATGACCCAGTTGGATGTCAAAGCCCAGCTAGGTGCCTAGAAGAAGTATTTAGGGAATGCCTATTGAAGGCAATTCATGTCACGTGTAAAACAAATATTTTCACTGGATTATTTTCACAGACTTATTTCATGCTCTATTTTAAGTAGTCAGTTTTAACAAATGATTTGTTTTTCCTAGATATTAAGTGACTGTGTCACAGTACCTGTAACCCCTGTTCAAATGGGCCCACAAACTGTGCAGAGACATCTGCGGCTCTTAGGAAGGGCAGTGACAAGGTCTGTGCAGTGTGAAGCCATTGAACAGCTTTCCTGTATTTACCTGGTGACACTGTAGACACTGAGGCAGAAATGATGGAAACTTGAACTTTTGAGAAAACTCCAGTTCATTTTTCAGTAGAAGAGCGTGCTTTAACTATCACTCTTTTCTTTGGCATTAAGAGCATTTGGGTTCTCATTCAAGCCTGTATTCTCAAAATGCTAGATTCCTGGTGAAAACCCACGGTGCTCACTAGGTCTTGTCACAAACAGTTATAAACATCATTTCCCCTCAGTGCAACTTAGTAAGAGAAGGAACAGAACCTAACATCATCTGATTGTACTTGCTTTAGGACAGGCACATGGGTGTCTGGAGCTCCTTGGCACTGCAGAAAATGCATGAAAATGATTATAGGACAGATGATACTGAGGAGCAGTCACAATCTTACCTTTAAAGCATATAACATTGTATTTAAACACCCCCGTACACACATATCCTCTAACTATGGCCATTTTCAGCACAAACTGCTCACTTATTTCCACAGTATACACTAAACAGCATTGTGAATAATGTGACTGCTATAACAGCAAACATCAGTGTGTCTATCACTCTAAATGCCCTAAAAATGACAAAGAAATTAAGTTCAGAGCCTAAAAATCAATATATTGTTCTATTTAATTCACTCATTATAAGATCATCCTTAAGAACCCAATCTTTAAGGCGTTACATGACGTGCTGAGGTAATTTGAGCAATTACACAGATTTAAAAATGCTGTGGCTGGAAGTTAATTCCAGAACTCTATGTCATAGGCAGCTCAGAAGACTGTTTTTTCCCTCAACTCAATTACACCAATGTATTTATACCCAAGCGATAGCAAGAATGATGCAGGACCAATGTTTTATCTGCTCTAAGTATTGTAAGTTGCTGATGTTATGTCAAGATATGTGCTCTAAAATGTTCAGTGACCAGACCAACATGAACTTTTGATTAATATCTTCCACATGAAAATACCACCCATACGTATGAGTAGTACATCTATAGCTGGCTGATACCCATGAGATGCAAGGGGATGCACCTTGGGAAATGCAGCCATGCAGGATGGGCAAGCAGCATCCCCTGGCTTGTGGCCCAGAGGAAAAACTGACAGGGCAGAACATGAATTGCAAAACCAGGTTAAATCTACTGACAGGATTTTGCAGTCTGAAGTTCTGTATTTCCATTTAGCAAACTTCATGAGCCAAATGCATCAGTCAGTTTGTGCACTCAAGCTCCTACTGGTCTGCAGGGGAATTGGCTTGATATCAACGAAGTTCTCTGCAAAGAATTAAAGAATGACTGCATCTGCAGTAAGGGATATTCCCTATTTAATCTGAGTAGAATTAAAAGCATTTAGGGCTGTTGCCTGCACCAGCTGCAGTGCCCGTCACCTCTTAAGAGAATTATCAAACTGTTGCTTTTCCAGGCAAACGTGCTGTCAAAGCTGCTGTAGAGTTTCAACTTGCCTCCTTTTTTCTTGCCAGCACTATGATGTACAAGTGCATTTCTGTGCCAGGGTGAAGAAGGGGGCAATGCATGAGACCAGGGTACGTAGTCCTGCACAGGCACTGCCTGCAGAACTCGGACCCCACTCTGTAAGAAAAGGCTGAGCAGGGCTGGATGGACGGGCAGCAGGTCACTGTCCCTACAGCTCATGGGGCTCTATGGGGTGAAGCAGTGGGCACTCTGGGCAAAGATAATTGTTATCTGGAATACTAAATTTCAGAATTATGTAGCTTGACAGTAAGCAACATAATCAGATGTAGCTTAAAATGTATAATCAAAGGATTATAAGAGAGCTTAGCCAGCTGGAGCAATCAAGGGAACTTTACTTGCCTCATTTTCAGCAATGAGGCACTCTTGAAAGGTTAATGTCCACCTGTGTCCTGCAACAGGCCACCTCGGCTAAAATCACACACGTATGAACCCTCTTAAACAGGGCAACTTAATTCAGTCATTGGAGTAGAACAACAGCAATTACTCATCAAGACCAACAGACCAAAGTCAGAGCATTGGTAGATCAGAAGGTGATATTAGCAGCATTTATCAAATCCATCTCCAGGGCCCACCAGAGAATTCACAGCTGTGAAAGGGAAATGAAGTTTCAGACCAAAAAGAGGAAATAAGCACAAAGGAGTGACCTTAATGAATTAAAGTATGTGGGCATTGGTCACTGTAACCTCCTCTGCCAGGCTGGGGAAGCACGCGATTATTTTTTCCAAGACACTTTGGAAATACAGTGATTTCATCCAGCTCTCCAGTGAAAGAAAAATATTTAGAAACTGATTCAGCAGTCTGCTGACTTCAAATGCAGGTCTGTGGAAATGCTGATCCCCCCACTTACCCAGGAAGATGTCACACACAGCTCTGCCCCGGCCTGATTTGAAAGGTACTGTTTTCTCCAGATAAGACTTTGCAAAATGATCCATTCCTGTGTATTTTGAATCTTAATAAAGCCATTCTTTAAAATCATGTTTCACAGAAAAAAAAAAAGCCAAAATTACTGACTATAAATGTACTACTTACACTGCTCTTGTATATTATTGTATTTCTGAGGACTTTTCTATACATCCTGAACGGCAGTGTTGTCAAATTGTAAATTCCTCCATAAATGTGGATATGTGGCATACACAGAAACTGTACCAACTACACTTTTCTTAGCATCAGAATAGGCATGGGCGGTATAAGACTGTCAGCACAAAGCTCCTTGTGCCTGTATTAGTTTAGAAAATCTTTGATTTCAGTGGAAGGTTCCCCCGGAAAACCCTGTTTTGTCCTTGTTTTGACAATACACCTCTCTCTCTCAAGAGACATTCCCATGGTTTAAAGGACATGAACACTTTCTAAGAAGTATTCCAACTTTTTCAGAAAACTGCTTTCAAAAATACTTTTAAAAAATAATATTTCTATTACAGAAATATTTAAGTAGCTCAAAATGCCTGGAAGGAGCCACACTTTCCCTTGATGCCTATTGATCACCAGAGTAATTACTGGAGACTGCTATTGGCTCTGTCTCATTAGAGCTCCCTTCTCTGCCTCCTTGCCTGATTCCCCACGTTTCTCAGGCTCCTCACACCCACTGTGAGCAGGGCTGCAGCTGCACAGTGTAAGGACCACGCGCCAAGACAGCAGGTTCAGTGGCGTGGTGCTGACCTTCCCGAGTGGGCACATGCTCAGCTGAGGAACGTGCTCCAGGTTCAGGGCTTGGATCAGCACCGGGGTCCAACACAAACACTTCTCAGGAGGTGAACTGCAGTAGTTCTCGTTCTGAAAGACACTTACTGCCTTACGATGCCTGTTGGTCCTGCAGTACCTGAACACTGACTTAGACAAAACAGTGCTGTCAATCTTCTCCCATTATGTACCCCCTAACATTTTTCCAGTGGAGGCTGTAGCCCTTTTAGGTATTTCACATGCTCAGATTTTGGTTTTCCTAATTGCTCTGTGTTTGCCAGTGAGAACAATTTAGTGATAGTATTTCCCATCTCTGTCATTACTCATTAGCAGTTTATCCAATGACATATCAACCAACCACTAACTTACCTAAGCAAATGCAGTATCAAACACGGGAATGCTGTTTTTGAGTAACAGACTAGAGCACAAAGCCATCTTCCTACTAGTACTTTATAAAAATCAGGCATCTCAGATGACCACCTTAAATAAAAGAGGCAGTTTCAGGATGCACAGGATTTCCTTATGACCAGTCCTAGGTAACAATGGTTGTAAGCAATCAATTTCCTTCCTCTATCCTAATTTGCCCTTAATACATCATATTCAAGATTTTATCTGGACAGGGGCTGGTTGTCTCAGTGGATAAACCTCTGCCTTTTCACCTCTGGGATCATGGTTCAAGTCAAACCCTGATGAAATGCACTTGATCGTCGTAATCTAGTTCTTAGTGGACAGTATTCCCATTATCTTTAAAAGGGTCAGAGCCAAGGTCATTGGGAAGAGTGCATTGTGCTATATCTTGTCTGTTGATTAATACATTTTCAGTGATGCCAGCTCTTTAACCTTCGTGAGCACACATATTCTCACAAAAAGCTTAATAAAGGTGCCTCATGGACTAAACCTTTCTGTTCAATTTGCATATCATTTCAGGATTTCCTGGGAATATTAATAAACCCACAAATATATTACTCATAATTTAAAAGTATGTTTGCTTGAACTGTTTGTAATAACACCCCTAAGTTAATCAGCATGATAACAGGTCACTTTAAATCATTACTTGGCATAGAACAAGGCCTTGACAATCCATTTCTACAGCACATTATAGTTTTCTCCTCATACTATATCAGCTGAAACTAAATAGACAGAATAAATGAAATCTATTCTCAAAGACTGAGTTCACTGTTCAAAACATAGAAATTGAATAAGAATGTGCTTGCTGTAGAAGTTTACCATTTGTTCTCTACAGCAAGAGCTCTGCTGAAGGACCACTGAGAGCAATGTGAAGCTCTTGGCTTATTCTTCCCCATTGTAATAACAATTAAGATAAGAAATTGAACCACTTCCATGACTACCTGGGCTTTCCTGAGTAACCATGTTGAGTCTGTGTCGGTATTAATGCTGGTGATAATAGCAGTGCCCTCTGAGCCATCAATCACCCAGGAGCTGTTGTGGGCTGGCACCCGTGGTCCAATCTCTCCTGGCTTCTAGCTGCTGAGGTCGGGGCTGCCCAGAGACAGTCCCTGCCGCGGGCAGCAGAGAAGAGCAGGACACAGGGGCAACCAATGTCAGCTCAGCTTTGTAATCAGTCACCAGTTCCCATGAACCTCTGTGACAAAGGAGATTATGATTTTAGCAGGAATAAGATGAGGCTCAACTCCTAAAACAATTAATTCACAGATCACTTTCATTACACAGTTGTGGTCAAAATCTTAAGGGCAGTATGTTAATTTCTATCTGGGTTGACTCTTTAAAATGGTTGATAGGAAAGATAGGAACGTATGCACCACTTCTCATTTCTGATTGCGGTTAAAGATTATGAAACTATTTCTGATAATTAAATAATTCCCCTGAAGTCATTACAAGTTCTTACACACTTCAATATATTTATTTAACTGACTAGCCAGTTCAGACCAGAGAAGCCTCCTGTGTTCTCTGCACACTGTTCACAGGTACATCTCTGGAGCAGAAGGACACAATCGTGGTGCACAGCACAGCTTGGCTGTAGCCCATCACCAAATCAGAGAAGATCAGCTTTTTCTAACCCAAAAGCAACAGCTACAGGCTGGGGTAGACGGGATGGAGCAGCTCTGGGGAGGAGGACTTGGGGTGTTGGGTGAGGAGAAGCTCCCCATGACCTGGCTTCAGTGTGCGCTGAGCCCAGAACCCCCCCATGTGCTGGGCTGCACCCCCACAGCGTGAGCAGCAGCTCAGGGAGGGGATCCTGCCCCTCTGCTGTGCTCTGGGGAGACCCCCCCTGCAGCCCTGATCC
>JANHGB010063436.1:0-21036 GCA_026283785.1 Coracopsis vasa | reverse complement strand
CAAGTGAGGTCTCACGAGAGCAGAGTAGAGGGGCAGGATCACCTCCTTCGACCTGCTGGTCACGCTCCTTTTGATGCGGCCCAGGTTACGGTTGGCTTTCTGGGCTGCAAGCGCACACTGCAGCCGGCTCATGTTCATTTTCTCATCAACCAACACCCCCAAGTCCTTCTCAGGGCTGCTCAATCTCTTCTCTGCCCAACCTGTAGCTGTGCCTGGGATTGCTCTGACCCAGGTGTAGGACCTTGTACCTAGCTTACCAAGTAATGCCTCATTTAATAAAATTAAACCTATCAGGAAAAGGTTTCATGCCTTTCTATGATTGATACTTATATTAAAAATTGCCACTAACAATATAAAATCATATAGCAATTTTCCTCTCTGTGAATGAAAATGACATTTCTATTAAATCTGTAAAGTCCTTTAAAATTTTTATGTAGAGTAACAAATGTGAATAAAGAGACTTAAAACAAGTACAATGTTTTCGCTTGTCCTGGAAGGCCAGTATTTGATGTCAATGGAGACACAAATGAAGACACAGACTAATGTGAAAATATTCAAATATTTAAATCTTAATAAAATATTCCTCACACACTTATAACAGCCAATTTTGCAAAACAAATCACCGTGCTCAAATAAAAACAGCAGCAATGTTTTCTACCATTTAATAAGATAAACCAAAAAATTAGATGGAAAGGTGTTCCCACTGCCTTCTTACAGCCCCTAACTCAGATGTGCCAAATTCTTAGAGGCATCTGCCTTTTTCCACTGACTGAGAAGCCTTCTAAGACCCTCCGAATCAGAGCCATTTCAGGGAACCTGCATGGGTGAATACTTCCTTTTTTCCCCAAAGGATGGAAAAATTTTCTAGTCTAAACAAAATAAATAGTTATATGAATTTTACTATAAAGAGACAATAAAAAAGAAAAAAAAAAAGAAATATATCTCAGATTTAAGATACACAGCTAGCATTTACCACAAACAGAAGGGTTCTATACAGGCCATTAAGAATGCTACAGCTAAACAAATTTTGGTAATTACTCACTTCTGCCTGAAAAAGTGTCTTAAAAAAGAAAAAAAAAAAAAGTATTTTAAAACCCAGTGCTTCAGTTTACATCAACGATAAATGAAGAGATTCAAGCTTCGTATTGGTAGCTGTACCATCTGTACACTTTACAATCAGCAGAAGTATTTAGCATGTCTATTTTTACTCATGCAGAACTCCTTAAGTTATCCTAAAAACAAATAAAAACTGTAACATAAAAAACCCACTCAACTTATTCACAGAGAGCATGTCATGCTTTAAGCCCAGTCAGTAACCAAGAATCACATCTTATTCCATATGCAGGTTTCCAGCTACATGTTAATGCTTTTAGCAAAGAACTATGGAAATTCCACAAGACATAAGCATGCTCAATACAGCAAAAAAGTACAAGTTCAGAACAACGTAGGAGTGGGGAAAGCACAAAAGTTCAGCAATGCATTTCATTCCTGGCTCCGATGAGGTGGAATAACTAATGCTCAAGTGCTAGCTTCTAAAACTAATTAGTTTTACAGATGACTACCTACTCATAATGTGTCATTTACTTAGTTTCTCACAGTGAGCTACACAAGTAATGGTCAGAAAACCACATTTAGAAATAACACTAAGCATGTCTGGGATTTTCTTTGTACAGTATTTTTACCCCAGTATTACTAACAATCCTTATTTCATCTTATTACTCTACTAATTTCTTTAGCTCAAGTATATGAAAGTGTTGCAAGATCACAGACTAACCTGACACATTTTGCTTTTCTATCGACATTAAAGAGGTGGTCAAAAAAAATAATATAAACTCAAACCCTTAAACTATTGCAGAACAGTTGAATCATTGCTCAGCTAATGAAGTCGCAGCGAGGCAAGCAATGCAGAAAAGATATGCCAAACAAGCTATACTATTAGCTTATCTCCTGTTAGCCTATTTTTTCGTAACTTACACTGAGGCCTCTTTAAAATAAGTACATTCTAATTTATGGAAGCAACCAACTGACACTTAACTACTTCAGTGAAACAGAGCACAGATCACATCTCATGACATCTTGATCCAATGTGTGCAACAACTAACATTCACTTATTTCCCCCTCAGTTGTCCCCAGATACAGAACTGTTACATATATTCAAACCATACATCTCCTTATGGTAAAATAAAAAGGGACAGATTTTGCTTAAAATAGCCACAATTGACTGAAGCAAGACATCTTATAAAACCTTATAAAAGATTTTATATACCTACAAAAACAAATTAACATTAAGCCATTATTCCTCAACAGTCACAAGTTTCTCTCTCCTAGCCACTGATTCTTGAATTTCGTTTTATCTTGCTTTCATTGAAACATGACATGGGCCTAAGCTGAAGTACACATTCATGTTATCTACCTGTCCTGTACAGCTGTTATTCCTAAATGTCTAAATATAGACACCAAAAAAAAATAATCTAAAAAGCATGCTGAAGTCTAAGCTTTGTAATACAAAAATCAATACAACCAACATTACCTACTTCTTCTTGACCTACCTGTAGTAATTTTCATGTTCTTACTGTCTTTAACTTGGTCTTACAGTCATTGTGAAAGGACAGAAAAACAGACATCCCTGCAAAATGTTTACAGACAAAGGTATTTTCATCTCATACTAATCTACAGTATAATTACATATTCCAATCACAGGTACTCAAAAGCAGCACATAACACTTTCATAACTCTTTTCAGACTAATTTGCTAAAATATACCTGTACAGTAAGATTAATTTTTTCCTCTGCAGAACTACAAATAAATGACCTGGCACTGTAAAGCTATAATTTTAACATGTTTTCAGAGTTTAATGTAGACACTTGTCAATGTGACATGCTAACAAGTATGCTAAATGTTCTCAGCTTCCATTTCCTGCCATTCTCAAATGTAGTATTAGATGTGCCTGTCCTCTATACTACAAATTATAAACACACTACATTTAGCTGCATACATGTCATTTCTGAGACTTCACTGGAAGAAGCAAGCATATAAAAAGTCAAGATGTGCACCACTCAGTGCAAGACTTACCATTTAAAATATAGCCCTTAACTGTGTACCTTACATCTTACAGATCATGTTATGGGTTTGTATAACTGTCAGTTAAGTATGCTTTTATTTTAATAGGGAGATGGAAAAATCCTGATCAAGCTACTTGAGATATCTGAATACCAGAATAATCAGGATATGCTTCTAAACAACAACAAGAAAAGTCTAATAAATGTTAAGTAGTGTCATTTTCAATTACTCCTGTTTAAAGAACTTCATATCTGAACTTAAGATGTCAGTTTATGTCAAAAATACAAAACCAAACAGCTGCCTTTGATGTGACTGATTAAACAACTTTTGTCTCTGGTATTACTAATGGAATGAGTAAATGGGTTGTAATATAATGTACAATAATTCAGTTACATACTAGTAAACATTTCATGGAGATCAGAGCACTAAAGTCTCAGTTCATGCCGCATGATTTTATAGACAAATAAATATGAGCTTAAATGACAAATAAACATACACTGTTAACAGGGTACCTCAAAACTATTTGGTGAGCTATTACAGACAGTGGCCCGTGGGTATTGCAGTTGGAGGTACATGCAAGCATTAAACACAAAGTCAAATGTTGTTTCCTAACACAATTCACAACTCTTGCACTATCCAAATCACTTTTCCAGAAAAATTAAGACAAATTTAGAAAATTAATTGCTTTTAATCAGAGATAATCTCATACTGGAAAGGATTTCCAAGCCACTTTCCCCAGTATTTTGCATTTATAGGAACAATTGCTTTTCATGTAATACTGTTTGAAATCAGAAAAAAAGTTTCTAAATGCAACTAAATTTCAGTCCAAGGACTTTAGTTCAAAACAAACTTTGAACATTCTACCTTCATTGGCTTCATCACATACTGAAAATCTATTTTGACTTGCTCTACACCTATAGTTATTCCAGAGTTCTACAGTACATGGAGTAGAACTGGGGAGTACAGCTTTTCTATGTGCAAAAATACAGAAAAAAGATTTTTCCATACCATCAAAAAAGGAAAAAGCAACAGGTTTACTTTTCACTTATGTTTATTACTAAGTTTAGTTACCTAGAGTTTGCAAATACAATGCACTGCAACACAACACATTAGAAACTTAATCTTAGTTCAGACTTGGTGTACAGTAACATGACTAGGAAAAGCCACTGCTATTGATAAATATAGAATGGATCAAATTAACTCAAATATTGAGTAGTAGTTTCAAAAAATGCTAGTAACTATTTTTGCAACGCTTCAACATTTTACTCCATCCTCAAATAAGTAGTTTTAATTACAAAAAACCAAACTTAAAAGCCATGCTCCAACAAAAGAGGGGAAAGGAAGAAATCTGCCTTTTAACAGCAGAAATGACTATTTCATTATTTGGAAGGGTACCTACATACCATGTTTTACTTGTATGGACTAAGCTGCAACTGCTAACACAGGCAGGACTTTGCTGTCATGACAGCCAAATCTTTATACAGTAGCAAGCACTACGCAATAAACTGTTCTGAACACTGGCCCACCTCACCTGCTTTAAGTGTATGAATAAACTGCTATATTTTTAAGTGGTGCTTTTATTAAAATAAACTCAATGAGATTTTGGGAAGCGGTATCAAGGAAAGGCAAGCAGATGGAGAGACTAGCTGACACATAACAATAGCTGGTGAAATATTACTCTTATTTTCTGTAATAAACACCAAGATCAAAACATTATGCAAGTTAAATTTCCTTGAAAGGTTCCCAGCAGGAGTTTTCCTTTTTGTTTGTGCAGTACACGATTTCCTCTCACCCACAAAAAACATACCAAGAACGTGCATGTGCCACTAACACTAAGCAGCACTTCCTTAATCACTCATTTCCAACAATTTATGGATGATCAGTGGCAAAACCGAGCAAAAATAATGAAAGCATGCAATGAAAGCTCATTGAGACAAACTGGCTTGGACTTCCTAATCATTTCTGAGTCTCTAAGATGGGGGTCTGATACAAATTAGCCACTGGGAAAAAAAAAGTCATCTGGTCATAAAATACAGTACAGGGTCACTTTTATGTAAGTTTGCCAAAAGGGACATAAACCAGGACAATTTCAAACTGTGACACAGGATAGAAGTATATTAAAAAAATCTTTGTTCCTCCTCCATTGTGCTGTCATGTTGCTCAGCTTTATAGACATTCTGAGCACCAGCTCTGGCCTCTTCGCTTCCACCTGGTTTACCTAATTAATTAAGCAAGGAAGTTACCTCAAATTTTTGTACTATTTGTTTTTATTATCATGCACTTCTTTTGATGTTCCAGGAGTTAACCTCTTAATCCAGACTCTGTGTGTTGTGTTCTGAACATTTTGGGATGTCTGGATAATTTGGATAATTGGTCAGGATGTTGCTGTCGCTCATGTTAAAGTTTATGCCATGACTTCAAGTTCAAAGATCAGTATTAAGGTAAAATACTTCATAAAGCCTTTTTAAAACTCTACACTCGTGATTATGCAATACCCAGTTATTCCAGTTTCTTATGACAGTAAATTGCACTATTTGTATTTTCTTACAAGGAAATTACTCCTAAACATCTTCATCTTTGTCAACTTCAAATAAATACAAATTTCAGTTAAAGTTACATCAAGAGAAAGCGTATTTTAAAGGTCAGGAAAAGGTACAGCAATTATCTTCTCAAAAATGCTTGCCTCCTTCACACAGCAGCACACATGTAATTTTCTGTGCAGTTATCAGACATGAAAACATCAGCATTCTGAACTACAGATACTCAGCTGCAAATACCACAGTTTCCCTTTTTGGGGAGGATGGTAAAGAATGAGACTAATTCTGACATTAAGGAACATGGTTGACACCTTTGTTTCATAATTGTACTACAGAATTTGAGCAGGCCAGCGACCAAGACCCGAAAAAAGACCTAAACAAGAAATATAACTTTATGCTCAGGCTCTACAAAGGAAGATAAGAAGAATATAAAAACATAAAAAAGTTTTTAACACTGATACAGGAGATTAAAGTTACTTCAGGTACTTCATAGCTCAGTTAACAACATCAGGTAAGGTGAAATACATCACAGCCACTTCAAACTACTTCAGTAGTCTTGAAAAACCCAATTCACATATGTGCATGAAAATAAGTGTGCGCATAAATGCACACATAGCACGTACATATATTTACATAAAGATATACATACACATAAATGTATTACACACCTTCAATGTCACTTTTATAATTATTTTCCTGATAACAGTAGTTCTATTTAATGGCAATTGCAGACTTAACTGTAACAAAGAAGAGCACTTAAGCTCTTTAAAAGGGCATGGTCAACCCCCTTAGACCAAATATGCCCTTTTGGAATTAACACAGTGTTTTTCATTAAAAACTAGACAGAGAATCAGTTTGATTTTTGGTACAACACTACATCACTCTACGGCGAGTGCCTAATTTCTGTATTTCTTTCCTCTCCACAATATGCAAGTCATTGGTTGTTTTAAGCTGTTGCCCTGGGGAATCAAAAGAGTCTGTAAGAGGGGCCATGTGCCATCTAGAAAGTAAACCAGCAACCAAGGAAATAAGCCATAGTAAATAGGAAAATGGTTAATCAAACCCATTCCGATTCATGAAACTTAAAATAGTGGAGGAGCAATATTTCCTTACAAGAACATGGAAAGAGAAGACACAAAGCTTGCAATAGTAACCTATAAGCTAGATGAAATATCGTAACCCCCAAAATGTTCACATTACAATTAATACAGAAAGTCAACTTCCATAGCATAACCTATGATAAGCACTCAGATAGCTAAAGAGTTTGGAGGCTAGGCCTATATGTGATAATGACTAACACTATTGCTGCAATTTAAGCTGAACAAAAATCTGTTAAATGAAATAAGAAACCCCAAACATTTAATTTCAGAACTGAACTTCCTTTAATCATTCATTTTCAGAACTTCTATTAAAATTGAATAAGTAATTCTTACATGAATACCTTCAAATAGACATCCTGACTGTGCACACCTACATCTCAAGTGACCTATTTATTCATTTTAATGAAGGTAATTCTATGCCAAGTTAAAGACGACATGCATAAAAGCTTCCACAGGAACAGGTTTTTTTACCCAAATTTTGAGCTGAGCTGAATATGTAGAATCAATTGCTTTCCCTACTCCTTGCATCCAGCTCCTAACTGAAAGATTAAAGATTATATATTCTGTGCCAAGCCTCCTTAATGAATGTCTTCACATTTACAATAGATTGCTATTCTCTTTACGGACAAAAGTTTTGCCAAATGTATGAAATGTTCTTTTAAATTGAGATCACTAAAATCTGATTTTGCCAGTTAACAGTAGTATTTGAATGATGTTGAATCTCTTTGGCCCATTACTCTGAGGTGATGAAAAACAGTATGACATTTAAAAAAAAAAAAAAAAAACACAAACTTTTACAAATTATTTTGGGTTTGATTATACTGTGCAAGTACCAGAATTTTACACAGTAATCATGGTCTCGAACTCTTACCTGAAAAGAAATAAGCAATGTGTCAAAACTTGGTGAAAACACAGATGGGAAGTACCCTCCACAGATTCCAGAACTGAAAAGCTTACATGTAATCCCAAATTCAAGTAACCATAAATTTTTCCAGATTCTAAGCACGCTATTATGTGATGTATTTCTTTAAATTATATATACAAAGTACTTCTTGCAAGTAGAATCATTTATCTGCATCAAAATTGGAAAAGAACAGCAAACTCAATTTGAACTATCAACTTAGCCCAGAAGTGACATTTGCTACTTTCTAAGAAAAGTGACAGTATGTTCATATTAAATAGGCTACAATTCCTACATCTTCACCAGTAGCCTTAGGGCTCACTCAAACCTGGTAAAACAATTCAGTATGTCCGCATCCACTCTGGATACTTTTAAACAGAGTAGCCAGGTAGAACGACATTGGACAAAGGCCGTGAGTATCTGTACTAAGAATCAGACCTGGCTTTTGGGACATACCAAAAACATCCAGAAGAAAGCAAAGTAACAAAACAAAAACAAAACAAACAAACATCTGCAGACAGGTTATGGTTCTATCTTGTCTAGAGTCACAAATGATGTAATGGTGATCCTATTTATCTTGAATGGGGTTTATTGACAGTCAGTATCATAAGTTTAGAAGTTACACTGTAACTGAAGTTTTATGCGAAGTGCAAGCTTAATGCAGCTGAGATAGATCATGCATCTGCTGGTTGGAGCCAGCAGAAATCTACAAGTCAAGGGGACACCAGCAATACTGTACATGATACACTGATGGAGAAAATCCTTGGTTTTGGTTGGACTGCCAGAGACCAACACCACTAAAAATCGGTTATTTCTTTTTAGAAGAAAAGATACACATTAGCTATGGCTAGATACTTGGAGTCAAAAGGAAAACGGAGCCACCTCCACCTAAAAACTAACAGGACAAAATAAGTTGCTAAAAGTTCTCTTAGTCCTCTGGCTACCAGAAGTGAAGGAAGATGCAGAGTGTTTTCCAGCCAAGATGGACAAATGGAGTTAAACATAGCAGCCCATCACCAAACTCCTTTGAAGGTGAACTTACTAGCTTGGCCATCCAAAGTTGCAATTGAAGTAACACACGCATCTACAGTTGGGTCAATACAAAGTAAAACTGCAGTAGCATCAACAGCTCAGAAAGGGCTGCACCAATCCAGTAGAGACACACCATCTTGGTTGGGTCCCACGGGTCCACTGACATTCATGTATTGCTCAGTCTATGTAACATCTCAGTAACTTCAGCTACAGAGTAAAATCTGGGTTTTTTTTCCTCACTCTTTCTCAGAATTAACGTTTTCCTTCATGCTGTACTTTCCAAGTATCTACTTTTGTTGTTGTTGTCCTCTGTTTTCTAAGTATCCACGTGAGCCTTAAAATCCCAAACTGAATGCAGTACTTCAGCTGAGTTTTTCCCAATTCTCCCAAGAACAAAAATGGCAACTTCATTGCCTCAATGCCAATTCCTTTCAGTGCAACTAGGAATTATGTTTTCCTTCCCACTACAATCATCCCCTTGTTGATTTGTTACATGTGATCCAATGACTCATCATCTTTTGTACCCATCTTTAATGCGTTTCATTTTCCTGATTTCAGATCACTTTTCAAGATCCTTTGCTTTCTAATAACTGTCATCTAAAGAGCACAGAATTCCCTCAAGCACACCATCATTAAAAAACAAAAGTGTAATGATTTGGATGATGAAGATTAATGAAAATCTGCTACAATTGGCCTCCAGACAGTTTATTTGATATTTACAATCTGAAATTCATTTTGCTGTTCTTCCCATTACAGCAATTTTCATTATATTTCTTTAGTTAACATATTAATATAATTGTTATCATCTTACTGGTCAGAAAGTGCTTTGCCAAATTCCACGCCTTGCTGAAATACTCAGCCCTCTCATATATATGTGTATAATACATACAACTAGGTTTAATGTTTTTAGTTATTCTCTACCCATTTATGACAGTTTTCTTAACATATTATTGTTAATCCTGACCACACTTACACATTAACAAACATTCCCCAAAAGGTTCAAAATTCACAGGAGCTTGTTTTCTCTAGGTCATCTGTTACTAAATCACCCTTCCATTAGTAAGAAGCCTATATTGCTTTCTCTTCTTACTTTATTTCTAGTGTATTTATTGAGCCTTCTCTCCAGTTAGCATCCCAGCAAAATCATTTCCCAAAAAATAAATTCTTGATTAAAATATTTTGTTAAAGAATCAAATTCATTTTCTTGATCTCAGTATAAATGGCTTTTCAATGACCTTCATTTTTCCCTAAGCTTACTCACAGCCACACACCAAATATTTGC
The DNA here is from genome assembly GCA_026283785.1 of Coracopsis vasa. Lineage (NCBI taxonomy): Eukaryota > Metazoa > Chordata > Aves > Psittaciformes > Psittacidae > Coracopsis > Coracopsis vasa. The sequence goes on along the minus strand of JANHGB010063436.1, from coordinate 11,124 downwards.
TTCACCTCCCTGTGCAAAAGCATTCACCCATATATACACATTCACATAAGCATACACATTCCAGCACCAAATTCTCCCAAATTTGTAGTTTCATCAGAAACAAGAGCTAAAAACTGAATGCATACCATAATTACTTTGTATTTAATAGCATTTTCCTACCTTTTTTAAGCCAGCAAATCCTTCTGATTCCAAGAAGAAAAAGGCAAAGGGCATCAATACAAACAAACATAAATTTGAAAAAAGAGAGGCAAGATTCCATAAGCCTGCAACAAACAAGAAAAAATTTGTAAGACTTTTAGCTTTAAAAGTTAAAAATATCCCATTTCTCCCCTTACATAAAATAATGTAGTATACATACAATTCTAACAGAAGACAGGTTTTTATGATACAGAGTTATTTATAGGTCTGAAAAACACTCATGTCTTTGTATAATGATCTTGAAACAGAAATTGGATACCAAACTAGAAGAGCAGCAAATGTATGAAAACTTGTGAGACAGGATGCAAGCTCAGGTGGACTACTTCCACAACATACCATTGAAAGTTCTTTAGTTAACCATTTACAAAGTTTTTAGGACAAAGAAATTCTACTACTATCAGTGAATCTCCCAAAATTCAGTGTACCTACTTCCGTAGTTTTTCAAGAGAAACTCAGACAAATCACGGATTTTAACATGAGCAATACACAAATGCCACCACCACGGTAACATCAGCAGCAGCCTTCCATGATGAGATAACTGGCTTAGTGGGCAAGAGGAAAGCAGTGGATTTTGTGGATCAAAAGCTTTAAACATCATCTCCCATTAATCCCCTCATAGTCTAATTAACAAAATATGGGCTAAGTAAGTAGACTGATTTGGACTGAAAGTTGGCTGAGTTTCTGGGCTCAATCAGTTACGACCAGCAATACGAAGTCAGGCTGGAAGCCAGTCATCAGTGGTATATCCCAGCGGGTCAATACTGGGTTTAACATCTTCATTAATAACCTGGATGATGGAAGAGGGTGCATACTCAGCAATTTTGCTGAAAATACTAGATGAGGAGGAGCAGTTGCCTGCCACTCATTATCCTCAGCAAGCTGAACAAATGCACTGACAACACACTGGTGACCACACATCCCAAAAGCAGCCTTGTAGGAAAGGCCTTAGAGGAGCTGAACACAAGGCAGCAGCGTGCCCTTGCAGCAAATGTGAACAGCATCCTGGGCTGCATTAGGAGAAGTGTTACCAGCAGCCTGTGGGAGCTGATCCTTCCTCTCTGCTCAGCACTAGTAGCACAAATCTGGAGAACTGTATCCAGCTGTGGGCTCATCCATACAAGACAGGCTATACTGGAGCAAGTCAAACAAATGACCATGAAAATTATTAAGGATTGAAGCACCTGTCACACAAGGAAAGGCCATGAAAGCTGGAACTGGTTAGCCTTGAAAAGTGTTGACTCAGGGAGATTTACATAATGTACATAAGTGATGAGAGAGGGGGAAAGGAAACCAATGTTGGACTCTTCAGTGGTATCCAGTGAATGGAGAAGAGACAATATGCATGAACTGAAAAACCTACTGGAACATTAGAGTTGGGGGAGAGAGGTAAGGGAAGGAGGAAAACAAACAAACAAAAACAAAATCCACACCAAAAAACACCCCAAACTTTTTCAACTGTGAGCGTAGTCAAACACTGCAACAACTTGCCCACAGAGGTTTTGCAATCTCCACACTTCAACATATTCAGAACGTGAATGGGCACTGCCTCGAGCAGCCTTCTCTGACCCTGCTGTGAGCAGGGCAGTCAGACTAGATTATTTCCAGAGGTCCCTTCCAACCTCAGCCATTCTGCGATCTAGGCAAAAAATCTAGAAGTGACTAAAATTAGGACATCTGTAAGACACATGTGACATCTGCAGGAAGGGAAAAGGTTTAGAAAACAACCTGAAGTGATAACTGAACTCCATTAAGTGTATCTGCTTTATTAAGACCCAAGATGAACACTTTCTGAACAGACAATTTCTGGTGCCTAAACATGAACCCATCATCAATCATCCTATTAAAAGTTGCGCAGGATGCAGTGTTTCTTCCTTCTAAAAGCAGCAGTTTACCTGCAATTTAGTAGCTAACAGATTCAACTAGTGTCACATGTTCTGCATCCTGAAAACACAGCTTTTATTTTATAGTTGAGAAAACAAGGCCACCTTTCTCAAAACACACACATTTCCACAATTACACAAGACTATATTGTATCACCTGAAATCCAAAACAGAACATCCCCCATGATGAGAAAATTTGAACTAACAGCTTTGTTTATTTCTTTCTTCTCATGAATAGGCTTGTTCATTTTCTTCTTTGAAATTATCCATTTTAGAAAGAATAGGGAAGGAAAGACATTTACTGAATGTCTGGGGAATTCATTATTGATAGAAATTCCTGCGTTTAGTTCCAAATGTAAAATACTTTGCAGCTACCTTCACCCACACCTCCTTAAAAATGCTTTCACCATATTATTTCCTTTTTCTTTAAAGGAAATTATTTAAACTTCAGCAAGAAATAAAAACAGAGAGAGGAGGGAGGAAAGAGAGGGTAAGAAATCTACTTCAGCAATTAATAGGACCAGGACCCAAATTTAGTCCAAGAAGCTTAAGAAAACAAACCAAGAAAACTCTAAAAGATGCGTGAAATATAATACTCAGTTGCTAAAGAAAACAGACTGCCTAAAGGTAGCTAAACTGCAGCTAACAAAGAGGGGGATTTTTCCTTTTGAATTTGCTTAGCCAGGAAGCTCCAGTTACCATTCAAGAAACATTCACACATAGCAACATCAGCAAGAATGTCACTAACAGCCCTTACTAGGGGTACACTAACTCAAATAGTCTGCATTTGTTTTTGGTTGCTGGCTTGATTTGGTTTTGGGGTGTCTTTTTCCCAAAAAAGTAAGACACCAGAGTCAGAGTAGAAATACTATGAGATGGGGTAAGGGTCTCATTTCAGCTGTTTACTCTGAGGACAGATAGTGCATTCAGTTACCTAACACAAAGCCGAATATCTGGTTGTCCTAATTTCAGCAGCTCTATCACATGTAGATCTACAATGCAAAACAGTGCTTAGGAGCTGCACAGTATGTGGAGAATATTTTAACAGAAGGGAGAGTGGAGCACATCCGGGGTGTTTTTTAACGAAATCTAGAAATAATGCTACACATTAGCAGCTGATAGGAACCACATTTACAGAATATTAAATTACAGGGCTAGAATATGCATGCAGACTTATGAGAGGTAAGGACAGTGCTGTACTCCTCCAGATACACATATACTCTCTTCAAAGTAAGGAACACACAGGGCTCTCTTCTTCCCCTGATGCACTTCTTATCCTAATTTGATATTTCAGAATTCAAATTAAAATAGACCTAGAAAAATAATTATTTCACACTACACAGACTGCATCATAAAATTACATGAGAGAGACTTGACATCAACATATATAAAAGCTTTAAGCAGCTTATTGGAATATTTTACTTCTTTTTCCTTTTTTTTTTTTTTGCATTTGCAGCGACCTAAGAATATCCCCCATAAAACAAGTTAATAAAACATAAAAATTAACAATCTCTCAGTCTTTGGCAAACAGATCTGACCCTCAGCAATTCGTCGGTTTTCTACTCCTGGCAGTTTCGTTGCATTTTACCCCCACCTGGTGGTTGTATCCAACAACAACATAAGTGAACATGCAGCTGTCAGAAGAATTTCTGGGTTTAGTTCAAAGAATTTCTGGGTTTAGTTCAACATGCATTATATGAAAATGTTTGTTCTGGACACGGATATGTGCTGTCTGCCTAGTTTCAAAACTTAGAGGCATATATTTTCTATTATTCTACATACCACAACTAATGCAGCAGTCTACAATATAAAAATCCTTAATACTACATTCAAGTACCTCAGACTACATCTGTAAGTGATAAATCTGGCAAAACTGAAATGTTGTAAAGCAATACAAATCTTCTCATTCCATAACATTTGCAAAGCAGTATGCAAACCGTACATGAAGGCTATGCTAGACAGTATTATGGAGATATGAATATTTTCTGGACTTGACTGCTTGTGATAGAACTATCAGCTATCAAAATTTGCGCAGGTATTTCATAGCTAACTTTAAAAAGGTAATGCCGCCGCACGAAATAGTTTTTTACAGAGCAGTACAGTGCTATTGTGCAAACCCAGTGAACACCACATGAGGGAGCTCTTCCCTAAGGTAAGGCTTTGAAATATGGCACACTCATTTTTGTCAAGCTGCAGTAGCAGAAACCTGTAGCCATATCCAAAATCCACTGATGTTTCTGAAGTCTTCAAAGCAATTGTGGTGAATCTTGGTTTAGTTCATTTATGCCTCCCCCTAGCATAAGTTTTGCAGTACTGAGTCAAAATTGGAAACAACAAAATGCTGAATTTACTTCCTTGCTAGCCATTACTATTGGACTTATGAAATATAAGTGATACTGTGCATGCATAAAGTGGTACTTTCAAAAGATTGTCCCATTAAAATCAAAAGATGACGGTCACTGGGAAATCCGAAGGCCTTCCTATGCAACAGCTACTTTTACCAGCAAATTCTTAATTAACCCAAGTTTTCTCAAGTGCTGTAGCAACTGACAGAGTGAAAATTTCTTAAGTTACTATGTAAATTTTCTTCCTCTAAAATATTTGACTGTCGTTTTTTCAAAGTCAATTCAGACACAGAAGGCAGGGTTATTTTCCATAAATATTTCTTTTCATATTTGGGAGTAAAGAATATAAATCTGAGCAGCCAAATCCTTGTGAAAAATGAGAACTCACTGAGGTTTTTTTTTCCATGTAGGAAGTGGTGTGTCTCATACCAAATTAGCAATCCCCATGATGTGTGACAAAACAGATCATGGAGTAACTCAACTAGAAAGAACCTCTGTAGTCATGTAGTCTGATCTGCTGCTTAAAACAGCTAAACTGCAGGTGCAATCAGGTTGCTTAGGGGTTTAGCCAGCTGAGTTTTAAAAAACTTCCAAGGATTTAGATCCCTCTGGACAACCTTTTCCAGGGTTCAACCATCCCTGCTGTGAAGAACTGTTGTTTTGTGTCTTGCAAACATTGCTTCTTGCTTCTCACTGCACATACCAGAGAAGCTGGCTCTATATAAACACCTCACCAGTAGCAAATCCAGCCGTGCCCTGGCTTTCCTAATTTCACACCAGGATATTAACCCAGGTGATATTTCAACACCCCTCCTGGGCAGTTCATCCCTACTTTACCTTCTGTACACCTTCTTTTTGGTTTTGAGTTCATGTTCCCTATTAAGCCAAGTCAATCTCCTACTACATGTGCTCATTTTCCTGCACTCCAACGTACACATTATCATGCTTGAAGGTTATCCTTGAAAGTAAACATCTCTCCTGGCATCCTTTGCCTTCAGGGTATTCCCCAGTGAGGTCCCATATACACATTTACTGAAGAGGACAAAGTCTACTCTCTCAAAATCCAATGTCTTTATTCTACTGTTTTCCTTCTTCACTTTTCGGAGGTCTTAAACTACTCTGTCACTGGTCAGGGTCACACCTCCAGTCAACCCCTCCTTATTCATAGGTTTAAAAGAAAAATATTCTTTTACCACCCAGATAGCACAAAAACCACTCAACCAGTTTCAGAAAGACGACAGACAATACGCATTACTTCCTGTCTTCACCTATACACATTTGTTTAAAACAAATTAAAAAAAACACCAAACACCACACTCTTGCAAGTTAGGGATCAAGAAACTCATTAGTTCTCTGTATTATTAAATATTTAGCAAAAAGTGTACATTTTTCAGAGAAAAATCCTCTCAAGTCTAGTTATTCTCTCTTCACAAGAACAGAAAAAGGAGAGCACTATTAGCTTGTAAATTATTTGTTCCAGATTAAACTGTTTCTTATAGCAGAGGTACTATCTCCCTTCTCAAGCCAAACCTACTAAAGAGTGTCCTATCTCCATCAGTTATTTCCCTTAGACACATGGAAGTGTCCAAATGATTTTCAAATATTAGTATACATTGTACATGTCATAGTCGTAGGCATGTTAACCAATATTGGAAGGCATGCAAAACTCACTGCCAGACATCAAGGCATCACTGCAGAAAGTATGAGTTATATTCTTTTCTTGCATCTTTTCCCTGAAATAGTTTATTTTTATTGCACCTCTATCACACTCAATACATTTATATTCTATTCTTTTCCTTGTTTACAAATACATCATTAACAGTTTAACTATCCAATCCCAACTGCTCACAGCTAGCAAATTTCACTAAACAAATTTTTGAGAATAAATTTACATGTATCATCATAAAGACAGCCTTATGAATCTCACTTTAACACATGAGGAAGAAGTTTGGACAGTGTGTTTTTAAGTTAGCTTCTAGTAGCTTTTACTCTACACTAATATTTATAGCAGTGAATTTGGTTTAATCCCATGAAGTCTCCATAATTCATAAAAACAAAACCAGAAAAAAACACACAACAAAACAGTTAAGACAGACTTTCGTGATAAATCAAACAGAAACAAAACCAGCCAATAACATGTTAAAAACTCAATTAGCATCTTAGGTTAAAACAGAGTTATTAGTTTGAAAATAAGAACATATCTTTGCACGTATAATGAAGACATCCATTTTAATTACATTAATGCTGAGTACTAACCATGAATTAGTGAGCCATTTAACCACTGAATATAGTAGTTTTGTGGAAAAGAAAGCAGGATCTCATTGCTGATTATTGAGAAAGGTAGAAGCAGGACTGCACCAGCTGAAACTGCTAGAGTGAAGGTGCTCAAGAACAGCCTGAAATTTAAAGAAATGCACCACTGTTACCACCAACATGCTCTGAACAAGGGGGGAAAAAAAAAAGTCATTAGCCTACCTGCTAATTAGTGTCTGAAGGCAACACATTCTTACATTGTAAAGGGGCAGGAGAAACTGATTTCCACAATATTTCACTTCTAAAAAGCATATTCCAAATACCAAATAGTTCACAGAATCCAGTAAAAATAATTTGTTTTTACCAACTACCACAATTATTCTCTGGGACTTGCACACATTCAATTCCAGTGTCATGCACACATGAAATTATTGGAGTTCATGGAATATCTGAAGTCTATTTCAGTTTTCATTACACACACACACACACACTCAGAATGGGGAAAAAATAAAAGAAAATTCACTTTCTATACTCTTTTTACAAATTTTATAATCAGGGCAGCTTGTAATTCCTAAAAAGTGAGTACTATTCAAGTATCTCATAGGTTGGGGTTTTCCAATAGCTGTGAAGTCAATACAGAAGAATTGTCAGAAGTATTTAAGCTTTTTCTTTTTTAGATGCCAAATACAACTTATATCAAATGCCATCTTGTGGCATTAAATAGAACTGTGTTCTTCAAAAAGAAAAAAAAAATAAAAATTCTATTCTTACAGAACCAACCCAATGCTAGAACAAAATGAATTCTCAAAATTCTGTAACAAAAAAGATAAACTTAAATAGATTCTTCCTACAACAGGATTGTCAGTAAGCTGCTTATACAGATCTTATTTTTCATTAACAGTGTACAAATCCATTGTTCATTCACACAATACTTACAGTCTGACTGATTTTATTTTTAAAAAAATACTTTTACATGATTTTGAGGTATTTTTTCTTTTATTTAAGGATGTTTAAGTATTCTAAGACAGAATTATGAAGCCTAACACATTGCAGCCTTTCAAGGTGATGCAGCAGTTTGTCTTTGTTTTCTCCTCAGTAAATCCTGACAATTAAGCTACACAAAAAAATATCCATCTGCATATGTCTGAAAGTTATTGCTTTTGGGAAATAGCATGCACACTTAAGGAACAAGAAAGCTTAGGCTGAAAGAACAAGAAGCATTTTGTATTTATAACAACAGTTTTAGTGAAAGGCTATTACTCTGTGGAAATGCTAATCCTCTGTTACACTGTTTTCACATTAAAAACACAGTGTTTACAACTGATATTTGTTGCATTTTAAAGCTAAACTACAAAAGGGTGGGGATAACAGTTAACAAGACTCTTAAGACTCTTTGAATATTGAAAAATTCAGAACCAGGCTAAGACCACAGCTGCTACAAAAATCTTCAATTTAGAAGAGCCTTTCCTGTAGTCTTAAAAGCACAGGGGAGATGCTTCTCTACTTGAGAGGGAATGATTTCCTCATAGCATTCAAAAGCATGTATTTGTCTCTAGATCTGAAGTATATCTTGTGGCAATAACTATTTCAAATTCATATAAAAGATTGTTATCAGACACTACTGAGAGAAGCGTGCCTAAGATATACATCATCTTTGTACATCCCTGAAGCTTGTCACAAATGCACGACTAAAAGTGAACAGCTTGCAATGTTCTCGGCACTTTCCCAGGGTACAAGACAAATCAATAAAACACTCAATGATCTCTCCTTCCAAGGGGATGACAGGGCCACCATAGAAGAGCTAAGAACATTGAAATAAGCAAGTCCACATGGTTTAGCAAATCATGTAACTGAGAGGGCAGCAACAGCTCACAGATGTTCTGTAAATCTTCAGACATATTTATAATACAGAGATTAATATCTAGCTTTACAAAGGAACAGGAAGAGGAGATGAGTTGCTGGCAGACCAACAGGTCTGGCAAGTGCTTGTCTTCCATTTGTTATCCTTTTTTAAGCTTTTTATTTTAAATTATCAAATACAGATGTCTACTTCAGAGTGAGATAACTTTCTTTACAGGATCCACTGCCCCCCTTGACAGGACTTCCATCAACTGCAGTGAGAACTTAAAACACCTGCCTCCCATATAAACACCTACATTTCAGAGACCTAAACTTAGGTGCAGAAGTCTTGCATGAACTCCACCTCTTGTGTCAGGTGCGCATGCAATATTCTGGCCAACATCATGTTTATCAGGAAAGCCACAGATGAAAAAAAAGCCGTAAACCAAACTGTCTTGCCTCTTGTCATGCCTGTCACAATTCAAAGCACCACTTGATTAAATCTTTTTCTTCTGCCCTCTTGCAATCTATTTGCTGTCACATTTGTAATATACTGTTACTTATTTGGAAGAATAAAAGATTCCTATTACAACAATATATACATGGGAAAAAAATCTGCTAAAAAGAGCTATACATACGATATTCTGTTAACGATGGCATCTTCGTCCTCTTGCTCATCTGAAAATTACATGACAGCAGGTTATATTCAATACTTAGTCATCTTTCCTCAAGCTAAAATATATATACATAGGCACAATTTTAATTTACAATTAGAATTTAGAATTACTAAAAGAATTTATTAGCATCAATATTTTGTGAATGTTCGTAACAAAAATGAATATTCTTTTCTTTTCTCGCTTGTCTGAAGCTCCTTTCAAATCAATGTAACTATGAAGTTACTTCACTTTATTTAAATATGCAGATCAAAACTTCCTGGAAACATCTTTCAGAGAGCTCTACAGCAAACAAGCTTTCAGACTACTACTACCATGGCTGCTGCTACAACCTGTCCCTTTGGGCATCTCTGAAACCACAGAGAGCAAGCAAGCTACTTCAGGGAAGTTCTAAGCTCCAACTAACTACTATAAATGCCTAAACAGAAGTCTCATTTCCAATATTAAGACTGTTTTAAAAACTAGAAAGCATACCTAGAACAGTAGTGATGACCCCTTGGTTGCTTCCCTTTATTCATCCCAACTCCTGGAGATTTGGTGGTGAGGGAAGGAGAGTTGGTTTGGATTTAAAACACCATGGCTTCCCTTCTGGTATTTCACATTTTAGTTCATTTTTGTTCACTTAGTCCTCAATTATTATTCCAACTTTTTAAAATCAACATCAACATTTAACTCGGAGGTCAATCAATAGTGTAGCCTTCATTTACCTTTTATACCCTTCTCTAGATACATCTGTACACAAATGTACGCATTTGTACATTTGAAATCATTTTGGAGTCATCTTTTATGTCTCCCAGGTTTTCCATGATACTCAATGTATTTTAAAATCTAAGAATAAATAAAGCCAGGCGTTTCAAGTTCTTAAGAGTCATGCACACACTTGAAATAAATATGTAGCCATTAACATCATACTATTTTGAAATTCTTCTGTGAAAGTACATTGGGTTATTGTTCTGGGGCTTTACAGGAATCTCGTGCTGTTTTGAGAGACTAAGTCAAGGTCTCTTACAAATCATTCTGGCTAGAGAGCCTGTAGTAGAAACAACAATTTGTTCTGAAAGAGTTCCAGACGTGTTAACTCAGGAAGATCCTACTAGGCTACAAAAGTTCGCCTTAGTAAATGCTCAGGAAACTTTCATAAAGTCAGGACTGCTGCAGAGCAGTTCCTCTCACTAGGTGATAACATCAACTACCAGAAAGTAATAAAAGTGCCTGCATATCCAATAGTGTTTGTCAAACCCATTCCCCCTCCCTACTCTTCCCTATCTCCAAGTGGTAGCAGCCTTGTAGTATCCAAAATACATATCAGGATCAGAAGACAGTATCCAACTTTCTTACTTTCCATGTTCAAAGAGATGTACTTTTTTTTTTCCAAGGTATTAAATTTCTTAAAGAGTTTACTTTTTTAAACATGAATCCAGCTCTATCATAACACAAGTTGCTATAGATCAATCAACAGTTTCCAGTAAAGTTCAAAGTGCCAAGATCATCTTGCATAAGAATGCTTCTCTATCATTACTATTACAAAGCGCCAAGGGTGACATAAGCTGTCAAGAGTCAAAGATTCTGCCATTTTATACAGATTTTTATGCTATTTGTCTTTAGAAGAAACATATAAGAAAATAACAGGTGTTGCTACAGAGTAGTTTCAGACAATATTTCCAAAGAAAAAAAAAAACATACACAGGATTATCTCAAGGAGTGGTGGGGTCATGAGCAACAGGTTAAGAACACTGAAGCAACTGTACCTGAGCAAAACAAGGCATGTTTAGAAGGAATCCAATACTTCCCTTCTGTATTACTGACAACTTTTTCACTTTACCAGCTAAAACTCTGAACTTTATTCTTGTGCTAGAACACAGACTGAAGATACTCATGTCAGCTTTTCCAGAATAAAAGGAGAAGAAGACGATCTAAAGGCAAGGTAAGCAGAAA
>JANHGB010063434.1:5211-28651 GCA_026283785.1 Coracopsis vasa | reverse complement strand
GCTGTTGGTACCTCAGTTACACACTACAGCACAGTGGGAGACTTGCCAAGTAGTGTAAAACAACCACAGCTGGCTTGTGTGCCCCCATGCCTATTAGCAGCCAAGAAGGCAGTCCCTCCCGGGTGCCAGCAGTGTGAGCTCTCTATTGTACAGACTAGTACTATTGTACAAGTCCAGTGACTGAGGACCACTGGGACTCACTGGGAAGCTTAAGCACAGTTGATAGCAAACACAAAGCAACCATACATGCACACATTTTTTCTAATCTTGATCAAATTCTGTATATTGTGCTTAGCGGCTCAGTGACTCGAGTAGACTCAACAGTCCAGACAGAAAAACAACATAAACATGCTCTAAAGAGATGTTTAAATACGTACTTGACATCTCTCAAAACTTCTTTATGAGCTGTTTTTTGAGAACACAGGAACCCAGTCTTCATCTTCACGTGGTAGGAGATGTTGTGGAAAGTGAGTATGCTTCCTCCCCTAACAGCAAAGTTTGCAGAGGACTGCTTTCTGCTGGGGGTGCCATTTGTACTCAAGTCTGACATCTGAATACTTAAGTGTGGCTGGCCTTCTGCCATCCTTCCTCTAGAAATGAAAAAACAGGGAAGGGGAAGATTCAGTAAAGGAACAGAGAGGAAAGATGTGTCTGTTGGATCCAGTGCTCAGCACTGGACCTACTGTGAGACTTGCAGATGTCCATCTGTGTTTCTTTCCTTCACACATGAAGTTTGCGTCCTGTGGGCTCAGACCTGGAGATTTCACAGAGCTGATGAGAAGCTGGGTCTGCCATATTGCTACACATCCCTGCAGTATTAGGGAGACAGAAGACCCTCCCTCCACCCTGATAGTCTGTTGTGGCGGGTTGACCTTGATGCCCACCCAGCTGCCCTCTTGAGGTGAATCACTGCTCCAGTGCCTAGAGCATCTCCTCCCTCTCCTTCTTCACTGGCCTTGGTATTTGCAGGGCTCTTTCTCCCACATTTTCTCACTCCTCTCTCACAGCTGCTGCACAGCATCTTTTACCCTTTCTTAAACAGGTTTTCAGAGAGGCACCACCAGCATTGCCGACACACTTGGTTTTGGCCAGTGGTGGGTCTGCTGGTTCCAGCTGGAGGCAGCTGTGTCCAGGATGGAGCAACCCTAGGTCCTTTCGTGCTGACACCAACTCCTTCTTCCCTCACCCCAGGACCTCACTGCAGCAGCATCTGGCCATGGGTACCAATGACATCTATTCTCCTGGCACATGGAAGTAGATACCTCTCACAGCAGACACTAGCATGACATTATGCTCCTTCTGGAGGGCTGCCCCTAGCAGAGAGGACTGTACATAAACTGCATTCTTGTTGGAAACCACAGGTATAACAGGTGACTTGCTGAAAGACTTGCTCAAAATTACTGAGGTCCAAAATGACCTTCTGCCTGTCCACTTCATCAGCCTTCTTTCTAGTTTTGTTGTGCTTAATGTTTGCCTATTAGATACTCTTTTAAAGAGGTGGTTTGAAAGTAAAGATGCTCCTCCAACCTCTAGCACTCCTGAGCAAAGGTAACAAAATCTAAAATTGTTTGGTTATTTTTTCAATCCAAATAATTTTGCCAACAGTATAGGAATATGGAAACTGACACCGCTACCAAGTAACTCTCTTCTTTGGATTTGCTTTCCATCTAATAACTAGAAGGTAGTTGTGGAATAATTAAAGATAGCTCACCTTCCCCTTCAGCCAGGCTCTTGCCTATGAGCCATCCACCTGCATTGCAGGGGCATCCCCTTGTGCAGGCAGACATTTGTCCCCTTTGTGCTTCCTAAGTGTCACAGGGCTATTTAGGTGGCAGGCAGGATCTGGCCTCTCTTTATATATCATGTTGACTCACCTGAGTCTAGTTACTCTAGCTGTCACTACAGGACATGTTATTAATGCAGTAGTTCATGGGAACAGAGAGGGAAGATGAGCAGCTAGGAGCTCTGGGATGATCAGTCTTGTACCCTAGCTTGCAGAAAGGTAATTATGAGACTGTTTCAGAAACGCTGAATTAATATGAGAGCAGTTACTAAAATGAGACATAAAAAAAAGCTGTTTAATCTAACCCAATCATATGATTGCATAAAAAGCCAAGCCCCTATTTTGTCAGTTTCCTAAGGTTGCCTGACAGACAGCTGAACTCTCCTTTGCTGCTATCAGCACAGTTAAACCCCTGGAAGCCCTACTTTCAGCAACAGGCCTATATCCATGTAAATGCGGGTTCATCTGTCTCCCAGTGATGCTATCCCAAATCTAGCCCAAGTTTGCCTTTTCTGTCAAAACTGCAGTCTTCTGTGCTGGCGAATATACAAGGTCTTATTGGTTTAGTAAGCAGTAATCCCTGGCCCAATTTTCCTAGAATGAAAATAAACCATGTTTGAAATATAATCATAACGGGTCTAGCTCTAATTTTAGCTGAAATGGATTTTAAGTAAGTTGAACATCAATTAAATGTGCAACATTTAAAGACTGGAGGCCTGCTATTGATAAACTGCCTACACTATTTTCTACTTGTGCTGGAGGAGACTTACCTACCTATTAGGAGGGCAGTTAATTTTTTAAGGCTATTTATCTAGTAATTTCTGGGCTAATCTGGCTGACATTAATCACTGGCATTTGAAGGGATGCTTTGGTAAAGCAGAGACGTGCATTCAGAACCACAGTGGGAACTTTCTGCTGGAAGTCTCACCACATGCTGAGCAGATGTTTGCTAGTATGCCAAGCAAAGTACCAAACACTCAACATATGAGAACAGTATTTCCCTTATCAGGTTTTTTTCTCAGCTTAACGTTTCAGTATTGCTGATGCAAAATTATGAGCAGATGGGGGAAAGTGGAGTCTGACCTCTGGCATTATCAACAGAATAATTAAATTTTTCATTGTTTCATTTGTTAGTTGTTTTGTTGTTGTCTTTTTTTTTTTCACAGACCAGCAATAAAACCTAACTCAGAAAAGTTTTGTAGAGAAATTGCAGAAATGCTCTTTAGAAAACAACCTTTTCATGTAGGAATGAAACAGAGTTAATCTTCCAGACTGAACTTGACTGGTAGACAATAAGCACAGAATCAGAAGCTATTTTCATAAATACAGGATCACACAACTTTCACATTTTAAGAACATTCTTAAGAACAGACAGTACTTTGAAGTTAAATTTAATTTACCAACTGAGCTATGACTAGATTGTACACATCCCTGCAAAGAACACTGCAGAAGCGAGATAAATAAATGAGTTAGGAGAAGGATTAGACATATCCATAGCAGACAGTTTCTCAATGGCTATTTAATACAGCTGTCGACCAGAAACCTCCAGTTCAGGAAGGCCTGAGGCCACCAATTGCTCAAATCTCTCAGAGAAAAATAGCGTTCTTTGATATTATCTCTTGTGAAGGCACTGGTTACTGGCAGCTATAAGCTATAAGCAGAGGCTGGATTCATTCTAGCTAGACCTCTGATGTAAATCAGCATGGCTCCTCATGGCTGCATTGAGCTTGTGTTGCTTGCAGTGATAGGGTGGGATGCTGCAGGTAGAAGACATGGATTTGTCTGTGTGCTATTCTTCCTGATGGCTGCCTGTTCCGGCAAAGGTGTATTTGTGGGCATACACCATTTATCAGCGTTAAAGGAAAAAACAATCTATTTCACATGTTGGGTTAATACTAAAAATAATTTTACAATTTCAGAACAACTAGAATTTATTACAGAAAGAAACTGAAGAATACTCATCCGCTTAAAACTGGAATGGTTATTTCTCAGTTGCTCTATGAAATCTGTGCTAGCCATCTCTCTTCTCAAAGGAGCGTAACTAACTGTTGCAAGCACTCCATCACAGCAGCTCCATAGGATAACAAAATGACACAGTTCTGGACATGCTGGTAGGAATAAGCCTTGGGAAGGCCCACAGCCCAGCTTCTCCTTCTTATTGGGGCTGTTACCACAAGATCAGGGCAGCCTTGGCTTTGTGTGAGTAACTCATGGAAACCTCTGAGAGTGGAAATTTGGATCTTGGCTAACAGTGTGCTGAGAGAAGATGAAGTGCTAACAGTGGAAACTGTACCTGTGTGCTAGAGTTAGGCTTTCGGTTTGCTTTTCTTTTTCTGGAGACCTTTTTTTCCACTGTGGGTAAGTATTTGCAGTGAGATAAACAGTTAGGTATTGTAGAAATCAACCTTTCAATTTTTGATCTAGTGATAAACTTCACCACAGGAGTACAGGGGCATAAGCCTTTATAGCTCATATAACTGTCAACTCTTTGCAATAGCTCTTTAGGAATGGATTTTCTAGAATATTGCTTTAGGTCTCGTTTAAAGAATTATTTATTACATTTAATGTGGCAAACAACCATGAAACATTTCCAGTCAGAGCATGTGCAGGACAAAGAAACAGGCACGACGAATGTTAAACAAATCAACTTCTTTGCAAACTAAAATTCTTTAAATGAAGTTTCCTAGAACTCATTGTCAATGTCATACAAATACCTACTTCAGATCAGAAATAAGCAGAAGATTCAATGACAATATATACTGTCTGCTGTAGTCAGAAATATTTGTTAATGTGTTTCATATCCTCATGATACCAGCTCTGGGTATAATACATTAATTTTGTATTAGCTAAATATAAAACCTATGAACTCTTTAGGAATTTTACAAATTTCATTTTTTTTCCCAAATGTTTTTATTGCCAGCATAAATTTCAGTTCAAGCCTAATACAAAACCCTTTTCTTCAGAGACATTTAGTGTCATAATAATTTGTCAGGAGACAAACTACTGGATCTTGAGATCTAACTTTTAATTAATGGCAAAATTAAACTGCTTTCTTAAAAAGTATCACAAAATCACTTTGACCACTCTTGTTATGCACAAAAAATGAAGGTCTCATACAGTCACTTCCCTGTGTGTTCTTCTGAGACTTCTAAAGTACAAAGTGTCATTTTTCCCTACAGACACGGGGACACTAAAACAAAACATCAAAAAACAACAAAATCTACTGCAAAGTTCCATTGATTTAAACCGACTTTAACCACAGCAATACCGTGTCTGGGGTCCTTCAAGCAATTTCAGTGAACTATCTGTATGCCTTAAGATATGTTGTCTATATAGACAGCTAAGTAGCATTCATTCCTGCCAGTCTTCCTGCAAAGCTTTTGGCACCAGCAGAATTCGTAGTTCAAATGAAGAAAACAACAGCACAGAAGTTGTAGTAAAATTCGAATGGCAAAATTCAGAAGTGCATTTTAAAGGGTTTTTAATTGTTGGGTTTTTTTAAAATCCAGGCAGTTATTCAAAGTACTTCTCTATAGAGAATAAGCACTGAAATTACTTTAGAAAGAAGAATCTTGGAGACATGGGCATCTTCCAGCAGAGTTTTCTAAAGGAAGTTGTCACAAACCCCTTAAAAAATAGCCTGTTTTCTTTTTTCTGAATACTTGAACTTGTCAGAGAAACTACAATTAAGTGAGCTATTATTTCTCTTAGCTTTAATGGGTACAAAGTTTAGTCTTGCAACCTGCAAGCTGAAACAGTACCATGTACTACAGATGTGCATTTTAGGCTTTGGATACGTATAAATTCACAGAGGTTGTAAGCATACCTTTATTTCCTGCTAGTCACATGTACTTACAGCGGCGTAGACTGGCCAGAGAATAGATGCGGGCACACAAAGAGGACAGTACAGACTAGTACTGCCAGTCCAGGACCATACAGTCCTCTTCCTCAGGAACATGTGTAGGCAGTTAAAACCATTTGAGTAAAAAAGGATAATGCGATTCAGGCAATCTCTAAGTTAATTGCCAACCGATTTACTAGGGATTTGTAACCTACCTTCTGTGAAAAGAGCCCTGTGTGTTAACTGGGGACTGAGTAAACAGCATTCTGTGTCTGCAGGCATTTGCACGTGTATTATCTGCAGTGCATTAACATGCATGGGCAAACTCTTGAGTATGGGAGCTCCTGCAAAATATTCTAACTTTTCACCTTTTTACTGGTTTTACTTTAAGCCTTGAGGCTTTTGTCTGCCATTTATAAAACATATTCTTATTAATTTCCCTTGAAACGCTAGGAAAATGTAGCAAGTGTTTTTCTGTGTTTTCCTTGGCTGTTGGAGGGAAACAGCTGCTGAATCTAATTCCTTAGCAATGGCAGCATAAGCAATTCATGGATGAGAAAGCAAGTCACTACCCCAAATTAAATCTATCTATCTATCTCAATAAAAGGGCTGAACTGCTGCTACCAACTCACTTACCAGCAGCAGGTCTGGGTCAGTGCTGCAGGGCTGCTGAGGAGGTGGCAGAGGCGGTGGCAAGGAAGCAGGAGGCAGAGATGAGAAGAGCGTGGTGTGCAGGAAGGCAGCCCCGGTGGCTCGCTCAGCTTGCAGGGCAGGGCAGTCCCACCCGTGTCATCACATCTGCTGCAAGACAGCTGCGAACCGAGAGCTGGGTTCCCTGCGCTCCGTTACCCGAGGGAGTCTCCACCCTCTCCCTGCACCACAGAGCTCTGTGGGGAGGGCAGGGCCAGACACAACTTTCACTTTTTTTTTCCTTCTATCTGAACAAGTCTTTGAGCTGCCCTGAGCCAACTGCATTAGTGGTGGTGACGTCTGAATGAAGCACAGCATCTCCACTGCCACAGGCTTGCAGTGATGGCCATGTCTGGCAGAGCCGGCAGGGCATGATGAGTCACAGAATCACAGAACGGTTTGGGCTGGAAGGGACCTTAAAGTTCATCCAGTGCCAACCCCTCTGCCATGGACAGGGACACCTTGCACTAGCCCATGTTGCCCAAGACTCTGTCCATCCCGGCCTTGAACACTGCCAGGGATGTGCAGCCACAACTTCTCTGGGCAGCCTGTGCCAGTGCCTCACCACTCCCACAGTAAAGAACTTCTGAATCTATCCTCTTTCAGTTTAAATCCATTAACCCTTGTCCTATCACTACTTGTTCTCATAAAAAGTCCCTCTCCAGTATTTTTGTAGGCTCCCTTTAGGTACTGGAAGGCTTCTATAAGGTCTCCCCTGAGCCTTCTCTCCTCCAGGCTGAACAAGCCCAACTCTCTTAGCCTGTCTTCATAGGAGAGGTGTTCCAGTCCTCTGAGCATCTTCGTCACGCTCTTCTAGACTTGCTTGCTGAATGTCAGCAGGGGATGTCAGACAAGGCACAGCTGGTTGTGAAGTCTCTCCCCCAGTGGCCTCCAGATGGTTACTACTTCAGTATGTTTTTCTTCAGTTGAAAATACCTGCAATAATGTGAACGCTGTACCGAGCTCATCAGAGTGGGGTTTTCACATGATAACATGTGGGCATGCAAGTGATGTTATGGAGGGAACCAAAGCTGAGGCAGCTTCATTATATGAGGTAGGGGCATTGGTCTCTGGCACATGCTGTCTGCCCTATTGGGCCCACTGGGCTGTGCAGCCCACAGCTTTCCAGGAGCTGCACTAACATCTGGAGCGGCACTGCTGACAGGCAAAACACTTCTTCCATTTTGCTCCCTGACACAGTTTGGCTTGCCAGGACAGCTGTAGCTTCTGAGTCCAGTAACTCAAGATGAGGTTGGCCAGGCTCTGGAGGATGATGAAGAAAATCCTTCAGTTCAGATGGACTGCCTGCACTTGGCCAGCATCCCAGGTACCATCATGCAGGAGGGCTCTGCCACTGCTTTGGCAAAAGCAGGAACCAATGCAGTCACAGTCATTCCCCTTGGCAGAGGGATGCAGGAAAGCACACATTATAGACAGTTTCCATTTAAAAACATAAGCTTTATGCTCTCATTTTCCTATCAAGACTCATCACAAATTAGTAAACATCAAGGCTGCCTGTAAGAGCTGTCCAGGTCAGAACATCACAAGGCCAGCCTTTTTAGCTGGCTGTAACCTGAGATGGGTAAGTATCCCACCATTCAGGAATCACACTCCTGGGATCTTGTTCTTTATCAGTAATTTTATAATTAACTCTGTACTGTATTTATACAAGACTTTTAAGCATCCTAGCAGGTAGTTGAAACCATTGCATAGTCCCAGTAGCATTTGAGAAGGTGCACATATGACCAAATAGATGCAAAAATACTGTTGTCTCATTCAAGGAGCATATCTTCAGTCTGGCCTGGAAATCTCAGCAGACTGTTTGTAGTGTCAGATCTGGGCTGTTTCCAGGTGAGTCACGAAAAAGCAGAGCATTTGCACAGGATGCAGTCAGAAGTAGCTACTGATCTCATGACTGGCACTCATGCTGAAACAAAACAACAAAGAATTGAGATTAAAAACTACAGATGTTGTAATCTCACAGACATTTGCACTACTGGTAAAATCTAATTTTTTTAATTATTATTTTTTTTTTAGATAATTTCTGAGTGGGTCACTCTGGAGGATCTAGGAAATTACAGGCCCATCAGTCTAACTTCAGTCTCCAGGAATGTTATGGAACGAATCCTCCTGGGGGATACCACAAGTCAAATGAAGCATATGATTGGGAAAAGCCAGCACAGATCCACCAGGGGCAAATTGTGCTTGACAAACCTGATGACCTTCCACAACAAAGTAACCTGCTTGGTTGGTGCAGGGCAAACAATGGACATTGTCTACCTGGATTTCTCCAAGGCTTTCAGTGCAGTTTCCCATAGCCTCCTCCTAGACAAGCTGATGTGTTATGGTCTGGAGAAGTGGTGTGTGCAGTGATGGGAACTGGCTGACAGCATACACCAGAGGGTGGTGGGGAATGGCTCCTTTTCAAACTGGCGACCTGTCACTAGTGGGGTCCCCCAGGGATCAATATTGGGCCCAGCGCTGTTCAATGTCTTCATAAGCGATCCAGAAATGGGATCAAGTGTACCCTGATGAAGTTTGATGATGATACCAAACTGAGAGGGGAAGTGGATACTTTGGAAGGGCAAGGATAGGCTGGAAGAGGGGGCTAACAAGAACCTGAAGAAGTTCAACAAGGACAAGTGGAAGGTCTTGTATCTGGAAAACATAATCCAGGACTGCAGCACAGGCTGCGATCTACCTGGTTGGAGAGAAGCTCTGTGGAAAGGGACCCAGAGGTCCTGGTGGACAAGCAGCTCAATGTGAGTGAAGTGTGCTGCTGTGGCAAAGAAAGCCAACAGGATGCTGGGATGCACCAACATGGGCATCACCAGCAGAAATAAAGATGTCATTTTCCCACTGTACTCAGCTCTTCTCAAGCCACACCTGGAACCTGAGTTCAGTTTCGCTCCCTGCTACGCAGAAGAGATGTGGACAGGCTGGAGAGGATCCAGAGAAGGGCCACAAAGGTGATCTGGGAAGCCTGTCGTGTGAGGAAAGGCTGGGAGAACTGGCTTTGTTCAGCCTGGAGAAAAGAAGGCTCAGAGGAGACCTTATCACCATGTTTTAGTATTTACAAGGTGGCTGCAAAGAAGATGGAGACTCCCTTTTTAGAACGAGCCATATCAAAATATGAGGGTAATGGGCACAAGTTACTCCTGAGGAGATTCTGATTGGACACAAGAGGAAAATTTTTCACAATGAGACCAATCAGCTGTTGGAATAACCTCCCCAGGAAGTGATGGATTCCCCAACACTGAACACTGTTAAGATTCAGCTGGATAAGGTGCTGAGACATCTAGTCTAGGTCAAGGCAGATGATCCTTGAGGTCCCTTCCAACGTGGTACTATATGATTCTGTAACTGTATGATCAATAAGAGCAAGCTTGTGCCCATGCAGTCGCTTTGCAATATCAAAGCCATAATGACTATTATTTTTGCTGAAAATTATTTAAGTCACATTCCAAACCATCAGTCTGGGATGGGCAGGTGTAGTAGACATGAAGTTGAATGAAAAGCTACTTCAAAAAAATCCTGCCATGGTAGTTTGCATTTCTTGTTATTTTGATGCCACTGGGTTTTTTTTTTAGTTATCATTGGAAAATCTGTATTATTCCATCATCTGAAGAACTCAAGTCAGCAAGCCTGCCTTGTAACTTGACTGTAAAAGCAGTAGTGTTGTATCACAGGAATGACACTCATGGCACTGGCCAAAAAAGCCATGGTGAGTGTTCCCAGGACAGCCCACCTCCTCTCACCTTTGCTCTGAGACTCAGTGCTGCATTTCCTGTTGTAGGCGTCTGTCAATGGGACCGTTGCTGTGCTACACAGCTCCGATTCATGACAGCAGCCACCCAGCAAAGAGGTGGGATGAATGAATTGACTGATCTGAAAGACTGGAAGGTATACCTAAAAATGCCCAGTGTGTCAGCCTGACTTCTTTGCCTGGGGCAGAGGCAAAGGAGACACCCGTGGGGGTGAATATTTGTTGAAATTAAGCCCTCCTCTTTCCATCTTTACCCAAGCCTGAGCCGGGAAGCTCAGACTGTTCTCATTGGGACTTGCTGTGGTATGGCACTCTCTTTTGCTGTTGGTTTTGGGGGTATTTTTCTGTTACTTCCACGTGATTTGGAATGCCAGAATTTCATTTGGTCCAGAGGGTAGAATTTAAAGTGTTAACTCTATGTGCATATGTATGTTATTACCTATGTGCATCTGTGTGTGGCAGGAGGCCTGCTCTGATCAGACTTTCAGCCCAGGATGTAATTATGCCTCTAATTTTCACCCTGCAAAATTCCAGCCACCTTGCGTGTGCAGGCAAACACTGAGGGGGCCTCTCAGCCTGTCCCAGGGCTTTTTGCAGAAGGTGCATACAGAAGCACCTTGCGCATTCTGCACAAGTCATTTATCTAAGCAGCTTTGCTAGCTGAATGCTGACCTGAAACCAGCTCTCGGTTTTGCTGTAGAGAGCACACTATTTCTTTTTCTCTGTTTAGCACACCCAGGGAGCCTGGTGCTGTGCTGATACGCAGCTGCCTGCACTATTAGGGTAGTGCAGGAGTAGGAAGTGTCAGGGATGCAGGCAGCAGTGTGGTCCTGCACAGCTCAGACAGATTCCATTGGGAACCTGTGACTGTGTCACTGCCAAGGAAGGTATAAGTGCTAGAGTTTCTATAGTGCTTCTTTCAGGGATAGGGCACCACAACAAATGCTTTTCAGCCCTGCTGAGGGCACAGGGTTATCTGTCGACAGCCTGCCTCCTTAGATCTGTAATTTCCAGTCTGTCTCAGCCCATGTGTCTCTGACCTGTTACTGCCCTGCTGCCTGAGGTGAGACCAACACAGCTCCAACATGCAGTTGCACTTCTTCATTCTGTCTAATCAATTGCTTAGATGAGATTTAGTCTGTGTTTCAACATCAGCTATTTTGGGTACAGCAGATCAAGTTTCTCCATACAGAACGGATGTTGCTTCCCAAAATTGCTTGTCATCGTCTGTGTTCACATTTTCCATGGGTGAGGAGAAGTCATTTGACTTCTTTGTGATAAACAAGATTCAGTGAGCAAAACAGCAGTTCTGGTTTGTTATTTACCAACTGGTAACGTTCTTCCTAATGCAAAGAGCCCTGATGCTGCATATGCCCCTCCAGATTTAGTTGCCCAGTCAGCTGCCCCTTCTTACTGTTTGCTTCATAGCCTGTTGGTTAACCCAGTTTCTTAGGTTTTCCTTTCCTCTAGTTAATGTATAGCTGCAGTTTGTTTCCTGCTTTGCATCCATATGCCAACCACAGTTTGCCATTTATTCTGCCAAATTTGTAGCTACATGCTCAACCAATAATCTGTCTAGGTAGCCAGTATGAATTATGTGCAAAATGTTATTTCCTAAATCTGGATGTGATTATCTCTCAACTGCATATTTCCAAAAATGATTCTCCCTTCCAAAGAGAGCTGGTAAGCCAGGAGGGAGAGCAGGGGCTTGCCAAGTGTTTGTGCTGCTCTGCTCCCGTACCTAGCAGGCTGTCTGTCCTCCTGGCTAGCCAAGCTCAATGTGCCTCCATGCAGTTCCATCTTACCACGGGCTGCTGGGCTCTCCTGATCCTCAGTGCTGGACAGAGTACTGGACTGGCTGGTGTAGGAGCTGAGAAATGTGGGGAGGAAGGGCACTCGCCCTGTGTACATGAGCTGCCAGGTCAGCAGAGAGTACACAGGTACTTTTCAAAACAAGGCATTTTTGCATTACAGTCCTGCTAAAAGGAGGGCCAGGAAGGAAAAGCAAACTGATTGAACATGTATGAAAGCAGTGGGAGAGGGGCAGGAAGGTACCTTTCTAACGAAAAGAAACCTTTTTACTTTTCCCCAAGCACTTGTGCTACCCATCATCTGAGCTATTCCGTGTATCACTTTATCCTATTTACTTGAAAAATCATGCAAATAAGAAAATTAGTATCTCTTTTGACTTGCTGATGGTAATACCTGTCAGGTGTGTGTTACTACTTCCCATTCCATCCAAAACAAACCCCAATGTTTGAAAACTGACAGGATTAATACAATTTTAATATACAAAACACAAGGAGAAATTGCTGGATCTGAGTGATGCTCTCTACTGGCACATTGATTGCTTGCTGTACAAGAGGTGGCTACCCCAATACCAATTAAGATGAAGTATCCTGACATGCAGAAGTTTTCCCAGCTTTCCAAGACAGGATCAAAATGGTCCATTGTAGCAGTGAAGCCTGGTTCCTGCAGGGCTCCTGCCTGGATAGGCTTCGAGGGAAAACAGCCTCACCTTTGGATCTGAGTGAACCGTGGGGAATCTCTCCATGACTCAGTCTAGACAGCAGAGGCCTTGACCCTGGCCTGCTGGCTTTTGGTTCGCCTACAAAATCAAATCAGCTTCTCAGCCAAACAACTTCCTCCCCAAATCCAGTCCCCAACTCTTTAATTTCCCTTCATCAGGCCCACGGATGGGTTTTTCCTCCCACTCCACCAGCAGGGGCACCACACCCAGTGGGAGAAGTTTGCTTTCACACTGACTCAGTTCTGTATCTGTCCCACCTCAGACCACAGCAGCCCAAGACTGAGAGTTAAGAAAGCTGCTCACAACAAAACCTGAAGCCACGTGAAATCCGAAGGGTTTCTGGTGTGTAGCCCAGCCTGTGTCTGAGGTCAGGTTTACTGACAGGGTCACAACCTGTCCTAGCAGTCCTGCACTACTTGTACAGCACATGCTTCATCTTCCCCAGACCTTCTGGAGATAGAGAAGTCAGGGCAGGCTGCAGAAAAGATGCCTTGTGTACCGATAACCACAGATATGCAGGCTGAAATCCTGCATTGCGTAATGCCTGGTGCCTCTCCAAATTATGTTTTGTGCTGACCCCTTCCAGCATGCACTCAGAACGTGTGCATTGTAAAAGGTTTGTATCTGGGACTGGTAGCAACCTTTTCTGGACTCTCTGCTCCTCATGTTGTGAACCCTGTGTGGTTGTGTGGGAAACAAGCCATAAACTCAACATGGTATACGTGGAATGCAAAATCAGGGCTGCTGTGTGATAAGGATTGCCTTTGTCAGGCGGTACAGGGTTGCAGTGCTCATCTCAGTTATGCACAAAAGCAGTGAATGGGTGACTGTGAAGGAGAAGTTGTCCCATCACCTTCCCTGTCCACCTCTTTCCTGTCATGCTGCACTGTAATCTGTCTTGTTTCTTGCAGCGAGGAGGCAGTTCTTCATGCTTTGCCAGTGGTGCTTAATGAAGATGCAAGCTGATGGGTGCAGAATCATTCCTGTGGTGCCCTGCAAAAAGCCCCTGCACTCAATGGAACAGGCATCTTGTGACTTTCCAACAGTTTCACAATGCAGAGCAAGAAGATGCTGTTCTTTCCATGCCCATTCTGCATATTCAGATGTTTCCATTAGCGTTCTTTCTCTCTGGGAGGAGAAAAATTTGCAGGAGGATAGGAAACAGGGAACTGAGCAGGGGGGAAAGAGAGGGAAACAACTTGTCACAAAGATTTTGCAATGCTTGCCCAAAAAGAATCTTCTGTGAAGTTATTTCCCACCATCAAATTCCCCTCAGTACTCAAACTGTGATCCCTGAGCTGCCAAACTGATGGTTACTTTCTTATGACCATATAGAGGATTTAAGCACATGCATCTTACATGCTTTCCTTCATCCTGGAGCGTTATCTCTGCAGTAGTGTTCAGGCTTCAGAGCCAGGATCTTTAGAGAGTGGATTGAGCTCAGCTCCACTGAGTTGCTGAAAGTCTCATCCTCCTGTTCTCAAACAATTGCTTTTTGAGGGTTACATTCATCACAAAATGGCACAGTAGTGAAAACATGACCTATACCATATATACTTTCACAGGTTGCTTTTGTTTCTAATAGTAGCTCAGATTATTATTGTGTTTATTAAATTTTCAAATTGAAACTAATGCAATTCCTTTTCTACCAATTCAGAGCTGAAACACAGCCACAAAACCAGCACTGGAGTATCTGGTGTTTTGCTCTTCACACTGGTAACTATGATGACCTGATAATAACCTAATGTTTCTGCACCGGTTTAATTCCTGCTGCTGCTGCTCCGTGGACTTCAGAATTAAAATACATTAATTCCAACAAGAAAAAAAAAATTAGATCTGGAAAATTAGTTTTTCCTGGCCGGCTGTAAAAGCCAAGGGAAGAAATATCAGTAGGGCTCCATTTTAGGAAGCTACAGACAGCTGGACTGTATTTATGCTGCAGCAGGAGCAGCCACTTGCCTCTATGAAAGCCGGGATCTGACTGAGGCTGTTGAGGCTCCAGGATTTGTGGGCCACAGCTGTATGGCAGTTTCTCAAATGTTTATTTTTTCTCTTTAGCTTCCAAAGCCATTCCTAAAAAGGCATTTGGAAATGTCAACAGGTAGGAACTAGTCTCAGGAGTCAGAGACAAGCGAGTGGGGTCTCTTTATATGCAGAGAGGGATAAGGGCAGCCCGAACAACTGTCAAACAGTGGCACTTTCTAATATGCTGGACGTTACGGTGGTGGAAAGAAGTCTCTGTTCCCAGAAAGTCTCTGTTCTGCTCTGATTGATCTCCTACTGCAGCTCTAGGTCAGTGTTGTGCCTAGTTCTGCAAGCAGGAACAGGAACAGCCAGGGTTGACCCTGGGAAAGTAAGATAACATAGCCCCTTTTATTTCCTGGATGAGGGTTAAATAGAGCTTGCCTTGCCAATTAGTTATCTGAGCTGCACTGCAAGATCACAAGTGGCAGGAAGACTGGAAGAGCATGGTACAAAGCAGAAGATACACAGTTGTGCTGCACAGCACGTGTTAATGAGGTGTCCTGCTCGCACATGTAAAGAGCAAATATCTTGTAATTTCTTTAGTGAACAGCTCTGACACCTGTATCCCTTGTCCATACCAAGTATGCTCCTAGGCCAGGACACAAACACCATTTAAGAGGCAGAAGATTTTTTTGAAGCCTAATAAGTGCTGAATGTAAGCTTTTCCTCACTTTCAAAGCTTTCATTGGGAAAATATAAGGGCTACATTGGTTGACATGCTGAGTTTCCAAGGCACTTTTTGGGAGTATTTTATGGTAGCAATGCAAAAAAGGCTTACTTTCCTGTTTTCCACAGGCACCACTATTTACTAACTCTGCTTTTCTTTGTGACATTCTAGTTGCAGGTCAGTTGTTTCTAAGAACACTACCAGGCTGGGGTTTCTCTGGGCTTTTACTTCATAGCATTCTTAATGCTGCTGAAGAAATTAATCTCTCTCTTCCAGTCTTAATCTTCGCCACCAAGAAGATACTGCTCTCATCTCCCCCAGGACTTGTTTTTTGGTGAACAAATCTAAACAAAAGCCAGCTCTCCTCAAAGACCGAGCATTACAGGTCACTGCAGGCAGGCTGGGATTTCCGACACCAGCCGGAGATATCACCCGGCATTGTGCTGATGTCTCAGCTCAGGATCTTAGCTATGTGTTGGAGGTTGCACAGGGAGGCACTGATAGCGCTTCTCAACTACATGAAACAGCAACCTAACCACATGTTCCTAATGCAGCCCGAGATGGAAGAAATTGTGGTCAAAAGCTTTGTTTGACAGGATAGCCAAGTAGAAAATGTCACCTACATGCAACAAATTACAGCCTGTCATGGCTGTGCTCTGCACAGACCCTGCCAGCTCTCAAAAGGTGAAATCATGTACACTCCCACCTGTACAAATGTGAGCACTGCTTCTGCTGTGCCACTGTTAACATCGCCAGCCAAATGTTCTTTCCAGAATTAGGCATTTTAGCGTGGGAAGTGAAAAAGGTGAAAGTTGCTCCCCTTTGGCCCTGCGTGTTCCTTATCTCTGAGAGGATGAGAAGCACTACCTCCTACCAAGGCAAAGGATTTCTTGGCCAGACAAAATGATTTACAGATGAATAACCACATAATGACAGGCATGAGGCAAATGCTAAATTTACTACAGCTCTGTACTGCCTGATCTTGCATAAAATGAAGCTATTTAGTAACAACTGTCTTTTCACGTCCTGCTTCTGGATTACTGCAAAACGTCACTGTTATTCCTTAGTTCTTACAAAATCAACCATCTAGCTTTGGCAATAGTGCTCAGAAACTCTGCCATCTCCCAGCACATTGGAAATAACAGTTGTCTGCCAAAACCAACTCCCTGGGAGTCACATAGTGTCTCTGGTGGGAGACAAGCATCCTAGGTACTTGGAAAACATTTGCCTTGAAAAGCCACAATAATCATTGACCTGTACAAGAAGGTCTTCACAAACTGCAGTAAGACTTCTGTTTCTAATGGCTCTGAGCTCTCCATCAGCATGACTGATAATTGCAGATGAACTTGGTGAAACAGGTTGTTTACAAGTCCTGACATAATATGTATTTTCTTGAAAGGCTGATGGACAATAATATGCTATTATGCAGATTGCAGGTGCTGGAAGGCTCTTGTTTTGGCCAAACAACAGTTCTAGGGGATCTTCCAGTATAACGTTGGTTTTTGTTTCTGTGTCTCTTGATGAATGGCTGGTGGAGAAAGTAGGTTTTTGCCGACTTAAAATTTGAGCAAGTGTGTACAAGAAAGCATGAGCCAGCATACTCAGTCCCACATTCACTGGTGTGAGCCACCAAGCTTCTCTCTGTCTCAGTTTCTTGTCAGTTCCATCAGATGGAAATAGCTCTTTCTTACCAGTCAGGGGAGCTGCAAGTTGCACTGCTCATTTGTATCAGTTTTGGGGATCAAAGGTATTTGGCTACCTAAGTGGCTGGTTTGGGGTTCCCTGGAGTCAAAAACAGTGGTCTTTTGAAGCAGTCCTAGTTACTAAGTCATAGTGATGTATTATAATCTAGGTGCATGAGCTACTACATAGTGCTCAAGCCAAAACTTACAGATAGCATCCATTTTCAGCTTGAGTCCCGCATCTGCATTCAATGGCTTCTGTAAACTGGTTTCCAGAAGCACTGAGCTGCAAATACAATAGGAGATGATACAAGCTATCTAAATCTGCAGATCATGCTGCTGAAATCCTAGTTATTGAAAGCTTTTTTGCTTGAAAAGTCTTTCCTGAGTTAGTAAATAGTAGTGCTCATGTAGCTTCAAAACTAGAAGCTAGGATAGTCCTCATTCAGGTGGATGCATACATGGGTTTATGGACATGAAGGATTAGTAATGATATACTATCTTTTTATCCAGTTCTCCTCCTAGGATATTAGAATACTCTATTAAGTAGACTAAGTTAACCTTCTAGCTGTTGCTCACCTCAGCTCAAATATATAATTATGATAGGTCTGTTTGATGGGCAGTTGTTGAGCTAACTTGGGTGTGTTTCTCATGGTGTTTCTAAACATGTCACAGAAGAATTAGTAATCACAGGATAATTGGAAACATAGTCTGGGGAAACAAGCTGTCTATTTTGTTGCTCCTTGATGAAGGACACATCAAACATTAGCTGGGTATCAGAAATGAGGAGGAATATAACTGCTTTGAAACAGTTATAAATATTCTGCCATCTAGAAGGGCTGTTTGGCATGCTTTCCTGTGCTTGAATGACACCTCATTGTCATTTTAAAGAAACACTGAATGGAAGAGAGTCTCAAGAGTCTTATGGCACATCACAGATGAGGCAGAATCTAACCATAGCTTTTATGGTCATTCAGGCAAGGCACTGCCAGAATAGATGTTGCCCATCAGCAAGAAAGATCCACTGCCCTGCAGCAGACATGGAATTTCATCCCATGAAGTCCTCTGCTTCCCAGTGCTAACATGGCACTCCCCATACCAGAGCTACAGCTTCCTTCCCCAACTCTTTTTCCTTTTTTTCCTTGAAAAATATCTGGCAACTAGTCCCTGAAAAGGGTTTGGGAGCAGGTTTCTTGCAGCAGGCAACTGTAGCAGATGACTCAGCCAAACCTCCTGAGAGACTCAGGTCAGATCGAAAAGTCTGCACCCAATTTTTGCAATTCACATTGTATATGTATACTCTAGAGGGCAAATCTACAACTTTGTGGAAGCATTAACACCTTTTGGGGGAATTTTATGTTCAGATCTCTTTTTTTTCTTACATTATATATTCTTACCCCCTACAGAACAGAGCATGAAAAGTTTCTGGGAAACAGGGCTCTGCCTTTTAACAAGAGGACAGATGTGCCCTGAAGTCCTCCTACACGATACCAACCAAATGCTGTGCATTCAACAGACCTGCTGGTTAATGATCTTGCCCATAAGTAATGTTTTAACCATAGAGCAGTTTTTGTTTGGTTCAAAAGCCACAAAGCCAAAGAGGAAGTGTAGGAGAACGTGGGCAGGACCGTGGCCAGGAACCTCATGACCTCATCTGTTTCTGCCTCACGGGGATTGGTGGCTGTGCCTGGAACAGGGTTTAAATTCCCCGAGGTCAGAGATGTTAGGCAGACAGGGGACAAGGGAAGAAAGCCCAAGCTGCTGGGAACCAACTGGCTGGAGCTGCTGCTGGGATCACTAAGAGTGCTCTTGTTGCAGTTGACTCCTCCAGCACCACAA
This sequence comes from Coracopsis vasa, assembly GCA_026283785.1. Classification (NCBI taxonomy): domain Eukaryota; kingdom Metazoa; phylum Chordata; class Aves; order Psittaciformes; family Psittacidae; genus Coracopsis; species Coracopsis vasa. The sequence continues at coordinate 9,828 of JANHGB010063434.1, read as the reverse complement.
AAGGTAATCTTTTTTTTCTCTTTTTACCTGATATGTGCCATTTTGTCTGCAACTTTAGTCAAGGAAGCATTGGGCAGGAGATCTTTGAAAACTGCTTCACTGGTCAGGGATGTTTGATGTTTCTCTATGGAAAACGGTGTGCTTTTATAGGAGCAAGGTTGCTTTAGCGATGAAGGTATTATACATAATAGCAATTTAAACCTGAGTGCTGATAGATGCTGGGAGGAGATAACTGAAAACCTTGCCACTGAATCAAGTGCTGGAAGCTCAAAGCTGATACTTGAACACAGAAAGCTTCCTTCCTTATGTAACCACTGCCTGGTAGTGCCCCTGTTTCTCTTGGCAGGCTTGCAGCTTGTGCTGCACACTACTGAATGGAGGGGACACACACCCTTCTCTGTCTAACTCTTGAAATTGCAATACCTGTGATCGAGTGTCCTTTCTCAGGAGCAGCCTTACTAATGTATTTTAAATGTGCCCTTAGTAGCCCTTCTTTCCCACTATGATTTACTGAAGTTTTGAATGCCTCTTGTTCATCAATAAATCAGTTTAATTTCTCAGGGATGTTCCTTATCCTGGGAATTGGTCTGTCAGCACCGGAATTTACTGTAGCTCAGCACTCTCCTAATTTCAGCATGAATCACTCATTTATTAAATTGTTAAAACTGCAATGTGAGCAGATATTTCACTTCATCTCTTGCTTGGAAACAGAGGTTATTCTGCTCAAACTTCTGGAGGGGGAAATAAAGGTCCATCAATAAAAGCAGTTTATGTTCATATAGACTGAGTTTACTCACAGCAACTCCGGTTAATAACCCTGAAAACTAGGTTTAAAATAACTGAAAAGATAATCCAAGCTGAGTTTGTCTTGTCCTGTCTCTTCTGGCGAAATGATGTTAAATGAACAAAGATAAGCCAAAGCTATCTTCATAGCACTTTGTTTTTCACAAAGCTTTTCCTTTGCCAGCTCAAGTCAGTAGATGACAGAAAGAGTCTTCACACCTTCTGTGGCTACTCTCACCACTGCTCAGCACTTCTCAGTACCTGGTTTTAAAATCCTTGTAGCTTTTGAGTTGCTAAGTCATTACAAAACCAACTGGGTGTGGGGTGGTGATGGAGGACAAAGGAATAAGATTGGCAATGGACAGGTTGAATCCTTAGCAGGGAGCTGGTCTCAGCACAGTGAAGTACACCAGAAGAAAGAAAGAACCTATGGTATTGCTGTGGTATTTTACCTTGTTGACTCACTATTCCAAACTATTTTATAGGTAAAACATCACAATGAAGGTGGCAGTTCTGTGTTTATGCCTTATCAGCATCACCGCTGCATGGCCAGTAAGTAAATCACAAATGCATATCAGCAAACACTTGCATATTTTCTTTGTATGTTAGCAAGAAATTAATACTGACAAATGCTTTTTTCCTCTCTCCCTTGAAGGTTAGTAAAAGCAAGCACCACACCATTTCTGCCAGCTCCGAAGAAAAATATGTAAGCTCCTTTTGTCTCTCTATTCATTTTCTTTAATAAATCCTTTCTTAATATTTTTTTTCGCTCTAATAAACATTGCCTGATGCTTGTTTTAGGATTGTAGCTGCTTGCAGAACTTGTCCTCACCTAGCTGTTATGAGCCAGTTTCTCAGGTAGCCAAAGAGGAGAGCCATCAACCTCAGTAGAGTTTTGCCATGTTAGGCATCCTGGCTGTGAACTTCTGTTAATCTCTGGACCAGCACTTGAAACCTTTTCTCTTAATGAAAAATGTGAAAGCTGTCAGTTAAAAAGCAAAAAGGTCTACAACATGGCACAACTATTATAACCCACATTCATTAGTGTGGATCAGATGACAATATTGGAAGACACCAATCCAAGACTTTAACCCAATTCCCAATATTCTTTTTTGAGTGATCTGAGTGAGTTGTATTAATCTTATATGTAGCTGTTTGATTTATACTCCACTGCTAGCTACTATCCATGTAAAATCAATTTTTTGTTTGGAGAATTGGCTACTGCATTTAGTTTCAAGTCTTCTTGATGTGAGAGATAAATAACTCTTGGGAAAAAGACCTGAGAATTGGAAGAAATTATGGTCATTAGAAATAGCTCCAAATTTCACTCAGTAAAAGTGAGCCAGGGAAACTGATTTGAAGTTCCCCAGATTCTGCCAGTGGGAGAGGCACATCTTCTGTATTATATTGTTTGAGTCCTCTTCTTACTGCAGTGAATTGCTGAGGACACATCCTGTGCAGGAGTATGTATTGCAAATGCCACATCTGCCTGAAAACAGAGATTGTGATGCAGGCAGCTCTGCCTGCTCCTGCATGCTTCTTTGTGGATTTAAACCCCCCTTTCTTTTTCTCTTGAAGGACCCCAAGGGCCATCACTCACACAGACACCACCATCACCACGTGAATTCTCAGTCTTGGGAGAGTCTGCAACAGCCACAGAATGACCTGGCGTCACCTCAGCAGGTACAGGCAACTAACTGGAAGAGAAAGCAGAGCATCTTTCAAGTTAGGATTAAGTGCTTAAAGAATAGTCAACATACTGATCAGCTCTACTGTATATGTCTTTGTGTGCTAATAGTGGCGTGTATGTTGTTTTCAGACTCTTTACTCTTCAGAGGAAAGCGTGGATGTCCCAGAACAGGTAAGTATTTTGAACAGTAAAACATCAGTTGAGTGCTGCAGGATAGCCAGGGTGTAGCAACACTCATTTTCCTCAATCAATTGTGGTTCTTCTGATAACATCTCTCTCTAAAAAAAGCCTCAGAGCTTCAGGGAGGGTGAGGGGAACAGCTCCTCAACACTGCACAAGCTCTGGGTGAGCAGGACAGACACCAGTCTGCACATCCCACATAAGTGTTCATTTGCCTGATGCATAATAAATGTTTTCCAGCAGCTCCCTTATGTGGCAAGCAAGAGCCATGAAGATGTGGATGATGACGATGATGATAATGATTCCAATGACACAGATGAATCCGATGAGGTTGTCACAAGTTTTCCCACAGACATTCCAGTAACTGTACCATTCCCACCTTTCCCCTTCACCCGGGGAGACAATGCTGGCAGAGGTGACAGCGTGGCCTACAGAATGAGGGCAAAAGCCACAGTGGTGAAATCTAGCAAACTCCGCAAAGCTGCAAAGAAGGTAAGTAGTGGTGAGCACTGGTACCCAGGTTTTAGAAAACGGATGGTGAACTTGAACCTTTAAAATGGACATGTCAGTTTTCAAAAGGATTGGTGAAGGGAAAGTAGGGGAAAGTAGGCACAAGTGAAGGAATGTATTTCCTTTCTCTGGATACCCCAAATCAGGGCTTACTGATGGCTGTTGGTGTGCTGAGGTAGGAGTGTAGCCCACCGCTGCAAGCTATGCAATACTACCATTTGCACTATCATGCTCTACTTGCACACATGGAATCTGAGGGCAAGTTCAAATTGGAATTTCTTGTTATGTGAAAGGTTCATGTAACTCCATAAAAGAACACAGTGTCTCCAGGCAGAGGTGTATCATGCAGGCTTTGAGTGCTCCAGCACTCTATGCAATTTGCTTTGGTACAGTACGGCAGCACCTGTTGACAGGTCAGTTTCTCAGGAGTGACAATGGCTCTTCCTTGTTTTGGTCTCTAACACAGCTCATTGCCTATGATGCCACCGAGGAGGATGAGAGTGCTCCGGATGCAGAGAGCCAGCAAGTGGGGCTCTCCCAGGAGGATCCTGCTGCCCGCCGCTCCTTGGTGAAACACATCAGCAGGGAATGGGCTGACAAGAGCCACAGGCAGGACAGCAGTGAGCTGGACAGCAAGCAGTGTGGCCGGAGCCTGGAAAATGACAGCCGGCAGAAGTTCAATAGCCATGAGGCAGACGATGATAGCAAGGCTGGTGTCAGAGAGGATAGCCACCACAGCATGGAAAGCAGGGAGAGCCAGGTCCGCGTTTCAGCAGGGATACCTGACGATAACAGCAACCAAACGCTGGAGAGTGCTGAGGATGCTCGAGATCGTCACAGCATCGAAAACAACGAAGTCACTCTTTAACGGGAGGCAGATGTAATGTTTCCCTTCGTTTCCAATTCCTACCTAAGGGGAGGGGGGTAGCTTCATGTCGGGTAACCGTTTGTAAATGTAGAGCGCGTGGTGACTTTTGGGGTCCGGGGCAGCTTCTTTTACCCGGTGGCCTCCCCTTGGCTGCAGATGCGTGGAGAAGCGAGATTGACGCTGTCAGGCGCACAGGGCGAGCATTACCTCTCTGGCATGCTGCTGTATGTACTGCCAGCCTGTATTTTGCTGTAATTGGATTTAAATAAAGACACAAAACCCTGTAGCTATGGGCTGCGTTACTGTTTCCTGGGTTGGGTCAGGGGGCAGCTTCCCGGCTGCGTGAAGGAGTTTTAATCCCTCTCCTTAAAATTAAATAGCTGATATTTTATTTATTAAGTAGATATAACCTCTCTGTGGGGCATTTACCGAGGGTGAGCGGCCTCCTGCTGCCCACCCTTGCACCGCTATCACTGAAGCGCCTCAAGGCTTCGGGCTTCCCGCCTCAGGGCTCGGCCTGGCCCGGCCCAACGGCCGCGCCCCCGTGAGGGAAGGAGGCCGAGCAACTACATCTCCCTCCGTACCC
>JANHGB010063432.1:0-29529 GCA_026283785.1 Coracopsis vasa | reverse complement strand
ATTTCTGTGACTCTCTCTAGAATTGTGAATGGTGGTGTAACTTGGACATCCTCATGAGGTCTCCCTGAACATGCCTACATGGATGTTATGTGCAGGTAAGCAATGACAGGCAAGAAAACAGGGACACAAGAAAGGGAAAATATTAGTTAGTTCCCAAGTGAGTTTTGTCAAAGCATTAGAAATGTCTAAGCACCCTGTCTAGCTCCACTCTGGAGAGCCAGATAAAGCATATCTTCCTTCCCATCTTCCTCTAGAACTCTAATTGAGAAACAAATAAAATTTGTGTAACCTTATATAGCCACTGCCATAACTCTGTATCTGATAGCATCCTTTATCTCTCACCAGCTGGAAGTACCACATTTTCATTGCCCTGAATCACCAGATGCATTCATCAAACATGACAAATGCCCTCAGAACACTAAATCACACCACTCAATCTCAATGGGCTACATAATCATTGTCATAGCAATAATAAATATGAAAATATCTGTGTTCCAGACTCAAATAACTATGGCTTCTACCACGGCTGAGAAACTGCAGGGGAAAAACTGAATCCTAAGTTAAGAGTTTTTCAGTCCCTCAAAAATTTGATAGAAACATGAATTTTTGTGAGGTTTTCTGATTTTTATTTTTAGAAAAGAAGTATTTTGTTATTTAGGTTATATCCTAGCAAGTATAAAAATATAGAAGGGAAAAACTATTTACTGCTCTCCTGAGGAGTTGCCAGTTCTGTGACCTTGCCCATGTACTGCTTCCTGATGCTCTGGTGTCCCAGAGGACCCGCACATGCCTGAGGATGGCATTATAAGGAGATGGCAATATCTTTATGGCTTCTGCAGGGAGAAAAATGCTTCAGAGCATCCTTTTCCTTGCTCTGTTTGATGGGACCCTGCACCCGAAAGGCAGCAGCAGGAAGACACTGAAGTCATCACAGGTCACACTTGGTATCACTTAAAAAAAGTAAAAGCTGGGCTATGGACACATGAGCAAATTGCCCGAAGGATCTCATCTATCAACTGACCTGTGAGAACTACGTCTTTTCTGCAGTGAAAGCCAGGCAGTGCAAGGTAACTTCATAACCTTAATTAAATTGATGCTCATTCTCTTTCTTTGGAGTTGGTTTGGGGGATAGCAAAATGGTATTACCTCAGATAACCTTATTTTAACCAGGAGCACACCCAAGCAGATTATAGGCCACTACACTGTAAACTGTTTTTACTTCCACACAGCCAGTATTCCATGGTCAGAGCTAAACCAAATGTTTTAAAACTAGTTCAGTAGAAGATGCATGAATGTAAACATTTCCTCTTCAATGTTCATCACCCAAATTCAATAGCCTTGTGTTTGTATGTAGGATTGCAAGATGGAAACTTTGGTTTCAGTCCATACATGAACCTTCAGTTTTTAAAAGTACATCTATATACATGTATGTGTGGACACAAAGACATTGTGTATGCACAGTATCTCAAAAGCAAGTACAGCATTTGCTGCTGTGCAGTCCTACAGCATTTTCTTATATCTCGGCTGAGTGTTATTTACTGCATTTTTAAGTCAGGTCAAAAAGGAGACTTGCCTGGGATTTTTCACTGTTTTTTTGCCACCCAGTTCCCACTAAAGCTGAGCATGTGATTTTGCTGTAAAAAAGATGCTGATTTGGCAAGAATGCAAAACCTGTGCTGACATCAGTGGGAGTTGGGTATCTGGAATGATTAAAGACCAAAGCAAATGATATGACTGCATGGTATTAGCCTGGGATTTGGGAAATGAGTACTCTTTGCTCTGCAATTAGATCTTCTTAATAAGAGGCAGTTTAAGGTGACCAAAAGCCTTCTCCTGCTGATCATCTGTACTGTGAACTCCTAAAATCATATCCCGGCAGCTCCCTAGTTTGACCCTGCAAGCTGCGAAGAACAGCCAGGTAAAGAGGGCAGGTCTCCAGTCTGTCCTCACCTCCAGCCCTATGTACCTGGTATGATTGGCCAGACTGTCCACTGGCAGCAACAGCCTTGTCCTCTTCCAGGTCCTCATGCTGTTGGTTCTCCTTCCACGGCTCCTTGGGCAAGCTGAACTCCCAGGGAGACCCCTGCAAGAAAGGCATTCTCAGGTACTATGGTAAGAAGTAGCTGTTAAATTGCTATTGTTGTAAATAACTTCCACTGCTTTTTTTTTCCCCCCTGAACATCATCTGATTTACTCCAGTGATAAGCCCTCTGTTCTGTATAAACATTTATTTCCCTGACAACCTAGTTTTCCCTTAGAAAATGCCCAAACCTGGGACCTATTATGGCAATTGACAGATAAAAAAATCAGCTTGTGTGGGCTCATGCTGTTTAGCATACATACCCAAACAGAGAGAAAATGGCATGTGTCACAAACCCACAACCGCCTTATTATACTGCGAGAGCCACAGGGGATGTGTATGGTGACAGGGAAGCCAGGTTCTTTGCAGCCCTTTGTCGTATTCAGAGTGTTAACAGGTCTGAAATTAAAATATCTGAAATGTTTTTCAGTGGTAAGAACTCTCAAAGTAATGATTCTTGCAGACTAATTGCCCCCAAAACAATTTTTTAACCCACCGTTTGATACACATCTGCCTGTGAAGGTAAAGACAAGTGTCAGTTAAACCTGTTTGTGTGAGGCTTATTTGAGGTGCAAAGCAGCCAGGAGCCCAGCAGAAGAGGATTTTCCCAGCTGAGAATTGCAAAAGAACATCTTTGGTTTAGGGAAGTGTTCAGAGATAAGCATGTGCAACAGCCCCTCACAGTACCATGATCAGCACAAAGTCTCAGCACAGCTTAGTAAGGATGTCTGCTGGCTTCCTGAACATCACGGAGAAGATTGCTCTGGCTTCTGGCTTTAAAGCTGAGCTTTGCCTCCTTTCATTACGATTAGATGTTGAGTGCTGAGTCTCAGCGTTCTTTGGTTGTGCCTACAGAGCCAAAGAACCTCCCCATAAGCCACAGCCTGTGGCTGGAGCTTCAGGCACTCTGGTAGCACAGGTAGGTTATAAATCACAAACATCTTCAGAGGCTCCTGTGCCTTCAGAAAACAAGGGAGGACAGGTCCAACATGCTCTCCCCCTCTTTCTTGTTTGCTGGCAGTGGCTCAGGAATGGAAGACATAGACATAGACTATATGTGTGCAGGGGCTGGTTCAGACCTGCTGAAATGCAATTACCTTTGTGGTGCTTCATCAGCGGTTTCCATATAAAGAGTATTTTGGAAGGAGCAGAAAAATGCTTTGTGCAATGAAAAATATCAAAAAGGACTTGGAATGGTAGAATGTAAATAACTAAATGACCAATTCAGCGTTCCTTTCTTGGAAGAGATCCATTACACAGATGCTGTTGGGTATGTTGTCTTTTGAATGGCTCTGTCCTGTTCCTCCCTTGGCTGCCTATATCTCCTGCTCTGCCATGACACTGCTAGGCTCCTGGCATTGCCCCACTCAATTTGTCCAAATACCGGTCTTTCGAAGAATAATGCCCCTTTACTCAAGGTTGAGAAATGGCTGAATCAGTGAAAGCAGTGCTTGGAAGTTTCCCTGGGAGGTTACTGTCTCGAGTACTGGTCAGGACCTCATCTAGCTCAGCCTGTGAGAAATGCTGACACTGCAAACCCTGCTGGTGAGGTTTCAGGCTGTAGTCTTTCCCGTTAAAAAGCCCATAGATAACCTCCTTGATACAGCTTGAAATATTAACCTGTGTTCCTTCTGATTTCCACAAGTAAACCCCTTAACCTCTGGATGTAAAGGTGCTTTCCCCATCAGCAGCTGTCCAACCAAGATGCAGTTTTCAAGTGAATTTGTCATTAACGTGATAGTGCATGTGAATGCCAGGTTTGTGTAATGCTGTTAACAAGACTGCTTTCACTCAGATGGGCCCAGACCTTTAAATCTGTATTCTGGGTATGTTTGGTCTAGAATAGACATGGTGTAGTCCATGTCAGGTGTTGCAAATGCAAACCTGTATTACTATCTTCATTAAAATCAAATCTAGACCTTAACAAAGCAGCTATATTTTTGGCACCTAACTTCTTCTTTTAAAAAAATATTTATTTTAAAAATTAATAATGCTCATAGTTATTGAATTATGAGAAATGCTCACACTTAGTGCTTTGACTTCTTCATGGGAATGTGTCACTAAAAGGAAAGGATGTTACGTCAATACTGGCCAAAGCACAATTCAAACCCAGCCACTGTTGATGTGATACAGTTTTTCACATGAGTAAAACAGTCCACCTTGCAGGAGCTCCAAGAGCAGTTTTGTTCTTTTAGATCGAATTATTTTTGAAGCATAAACATTGATCAGCTACAGTAATTTGTCTGTTCTTTCTGTTGGTGCCAAAAAGAATCTGCTCTTTTTACCTGTGTGAAGACGCACAATCAGAGCATTCACTGAACATCCAGTTTTGCTTGAAGTTTTGTGCTTTGCTATATATAAGAGGTTGAGAAATGCTGAGAAATCGGGCATTAAGTGTAGGACATTGCATCCATCCACATAGGGACACAAGAAAAACTAAGTCCACTTCTTCTTAACCTAGCTGAATCCTTCAGGCTGCCGTAGACCTTGCAGTTGCCACACGTGATAGCTGTAGGTGGGTGTGCCTGTCAACTAAACCACCAAAGGATTTGGTATCTTGTGCGTGGTACAATGGACAAAGCCTGCTTTTTCTGACATCTGTCCTTCTGCCTGGCATTTACAAAGCTCATGTCTCTAGAATGACCTTCACACAGTATATGGGGGCTTTTGATCTCTTTGTATATTGTGAGATGTGGAACTGTGTGAGAGCAAAATGTTGCACAAATAAATGATGACATGAGAGGTACCAAGGTGCCATGGGTTAAGGAGGCAGGATTTAGAGTAGGAGAAAAAAAAATTCAATTTTTCCATCCAGCTCACCAGTCCCCTGTGTGCAGACTAATTTTAGAGATAATTGTTACATGATTTCCTGAATATAATCTATTGTTATCTGTGCCCTGCAAAAAAAGCCATGTCTAATTCTGGATAACCACAGGGGTGATTTCATAGTTACACTGAAATGAGGATAAGGACTTGTTAATGATCCTTAAAGATCACATCATTTAATTCTGTGCTCTTGGTAGTTAAACCAGACTAGTCACAAAGGGGTACGTGCTCCTTCTGTTGCAGGCAGCAGCCCCTGTTAATTCCAGTGGGAGAAAGGAAGATGCTTCTGGTCACATATCTCACCTTGGTGTGCCAGTATTAGCCAAGTGTTTGAGACAAAGCATGGGATAATTTGCTATTTTTGTCTGCGTAACTCCTCCGCAACCTGGAGCAAAGGGTTTAAAGGCCAAGTCCTGCTGCTGCTGAGGGTGCTTCTGAAGTGCTAAGAGCCTCTGCTTCCCGACCAGCAAATGTGTGACTTGTTCTGAAGCAGGAGGAAATTACCAGCCAGAAGATGCTCCCTCTCCAGCAGGGCAGTTGGGAACAATGGATGCTGCTGGGCACTCGATGGGCTGACGGTTAAAGAAAAATGAAAGAAAAGCTATGGAAAAGTAGCAACAGCTCAGGAGGTGATGCTGCATTTTTCCTGCTTTCCAGTGTTTTCCTGGCTTCAGGTGTGATTCTCTAGTGAAACGTTTGGGTTAACTTATAGAGGGAGTAACAGCTTAAGGAGGAGACAACAGAATCGTGTTCATCTGTGGTTTCCAACGGAAAGAAGAAAGGAGCAATCAGTTCTCCTCTCTTCTCAAAAACAGGTCCCAGGAGCTCTTTACATTGAAACAACATGATGAAGAGCTGAAGTTATCCAACAAAATAAAGTAAATTATTTTCATCTTACTGGAAATGAGTAATAGGTGAAGAAAAACTTTGTCAAATAGTTGTGAACAAAAAGGAAAGAAAATGATCAGAAAAAAACCAACAAGTTGGAGAGACATTTCTGACTTTTGTTTTCCAGTTGGTACTTTCATTTCAGAGATAGCTAAAAAATGCTATCTTGGAGACTTTAGCAGATTGGAAAACCTAACTGGGCTGGACAAAAGCTACTAAATCCCTTAAATAACTTTCTCAAATGTTTAGTCAATAAAACTTCTTTTGTAGGGTGAGTCACCCCCAAAATATATTTTAATGCCTTTTTCCTGTAATTGCTTTGGCTATAAGGTGGAAAAAAAAGCTCATGGGTTTGTAGAGACCATCCCACCTGCACCAGCAGTTCAGAATTTACTACCAACTTAACTAGCTCTGTGGTATTTGTATTCAATAAAAAGGTAAAACTCTCTTATGAGCTGCTTTTTTAATTCTGCCTTTTTTTTTTTTTTGAAGCCTACGAGGCACATAAAATGCAATTCTCAGCAGAAGGATGGTAATTGGGAGAAAATGTAATGGATGGTCCACATTTCTCTTTGAAGTTCTCATTGATCAGTGTTGCTGAGACTATTTTTCTAATCCATAACTCAGAAACATGAAGGAACTGCCACTTTATTCTTTGGGTATATGTGCTTGACCTCGTAAAGAAAGAGACTCTGGACTCCTGAGAAGCCTTTATTCAGCTTTTTCTTTGCAAGATATTGAAAAATGGGCAAGAATCAAGACCCCAGTTCTGGTGTTTTCTTGAATACAAATTTTCCTGACGTTAACCAAAGCAGTAGTTGTTTGATGATTTCTTATGTCTGAATTTTGTGTAAGACAACTACATCCAATACCTTCTATTCGAGGAATGTGCTTTCAGCCACTTCAGCATTAATTAGGAGATGTTACCCCACTTCCTCCCCACTGGACAGGCAGCTTGTGTTGAAAACCCAAGTCTTTCACAAAGATGGAAAAACCATCTGCCCAAACCATGCTTAGGAAAAAGGGTTTTTTTTAATACTCCCATTAGTTGAATTCACAGGTAATAGCTTGTTTTCATAATGGAGCCAGTTAGTAAGATAAATTTTCATGTCCCTGATTGATACAGTTGTAATGGCAAACCAGACGAAGCAGGTGTGGCCACAGCTGTTGGAAAGGTCAGGGAGTCACAGGAGACACTTAACCAGCACTGGAACCACAGACAGAAATGTCTGTGGAATTGTGTACGTGCAGGAGAAATGTCCTGGTGTTGAAGGTGCCACTTGCATTGAGAAAATAGTTTCTCTGCATGGTCAGGCACTGCCAAGTCTTAATCTCTTTGCATTTCAGAATCTCAACTGAAAAGCCACCTTCCTTGGCTGAAGTTTGCAAAGAGAAAATACATAGGACTTTGAGGATCTCTCTGCTGGGGCCAAGTAAGTACTTCTATGGGGGAAACCTGGTCACAGAGAGGGCTGCTGGCTTGGAAGGAACTTCTGGTGGCTAGAAATAAAACTGGATCTATGACACAGAAGTTTTCATATTCTACTGCCTTTCCCTTGGCTCAAACATAGAGCAAAATGGGCTCCCCATGCCTACTGCCCAAGGGTGAAAACTCAAACCCAGGAGGTACGTACTCAGGTTCCTGACTACATTTTAATAAGAGAGAGAGGGGAAAAATTATACTCCTCAGTGTGGAAATTCTGGTGATCCAGAATTCAGAGTAAGAGTAATTAATAAATAATGAGTAGAGTTGTAAAGAAAATAAATTTTTCAAGCACTCTGGAAAACATACTTAGAGCTGCAGTCTGGAACCTGCAGAGTAATTGCAAACATCATGTACCTGCTTACATGAATCAGAAGTTTATTAATTAGCTGTTTCTAAAATACCTTTTACAGCTGATGGGAAATTAATGAAGTGGCTTGTATTCCCACCCCAGCAGTTCTCTGTACAACAGTCCTCCATACGCAGGGGAGAGCAGTGATGGGAGAGGGTGAGCCTGCCTGTACAGAGCTGGGGGATGCTCTTGTTCTAAAGAACAAAAATAGTGATTTCTTACGTGATGAGTTCTACCAAGCTGTATTCAAGTAGTAGGGGTTATTTTAAGACTCATGTTTGTAATGTGTTGCCCTGTTGCTACCTTGCTACATACACCCCTGCTTTTACGTTCTCTTTTTGCCAAGAGAAGGTGGTTCCCACTTGAGGACTGACTAATATTTCTTTGTAACAGCCTTTTGGGTGGTTTTGACATCTGGTTTTCTCCATAAATCTCCTTTTCTCAATTTAGGAATACTATTAAATCCTTTTCCACAGTCAGACACTTCAGGACAACCTCTAGTCATTGTGGAAGTGCAGAGCACAATCCAAATGGAAATGAAAACAATTAAATGTATATGACAAGCAGGTATTTAGATTAGCCTAGATTTGTTAATGGTTCATTTCAACCTTTGAGCTAAATTAAAAGCTGCTTAAATCTATTTTTAAAGAAATACCTGGTTTTGGTTTGTAGATGCCGTGCTCCATCTGTTCTTTAGATGTTTTTTCTTAATCTTAAATGTAGCACCCATTGGCTGTGTTTGTACAAAGCATGCATGCTTTTTATACCACTATAAGATGAGGATTCACACAAACCTATCAGCGAATGCATGGCCTAAAAGGTAGATTTGACAAGCAATTACTTCCAGGTCTCTTTTGAAAGTCGACTCCTGTCTATTTAGTGATGATTGACATTACTTACATGGTGCTGGCACATTCAGCACCACTGCACTTACAGGATGGATTTTGGGACCTGCTTCTTCCAGTGCCCCTCTGCAGCTTCGCTCATGGTGGCTGAAAGGGACTGGGAAACCAAAACCTGACTTTGTTTGTGGCCCTGTGCTAACAACAGGCAATCTAAATACTCAAGACACAGCATGGAAAAATAAGGGGAAAAGTGACCAAGGCTGAATGTAGAGAAAGCGCATGTGGATCTTGTGGTCTGAAAAGAGATACTGTATTTCTCTGAGCTTTCAGCTTGCCTTGACAGCTCCAAGCAAGATGAAAATGGATGTCCTGTAAATATTTAAAGACGGAGTCTAACCCTCTCCCCTTGCAGTACTACGCTGCGTAAAGGTAAAGACAGGCAGCAATCTTCCAGTGTTTAAATATGTCAATTCTGAAAAGATAGGCCACTCCTGTCATGGAGGCATTAGGGGTTTTTAATCAATATGTGACAGTCTAATGCCTGTGTTATACCTGTGTTATAAAATCTGTGTGTTATTTCTGGGATGCTGGTTAACTTCATTAGTGGAAACTGGTCGAACAAAAACCTGGCAGCATTTTCCCTGGTGTTGTCAGCTGAGGCCAGTGTATTGCTAACATATGTTTGTTTGTATTCTTTAACATATATTTGTTTTCTCTCATTTTTTTATTCTTTTGAAGCTTGCTACATGTGGCAAAGGCATAACTGCTATTCTGTCCAAGGTGGATAGTGACATTAAGTATTACTTTCAGGCTGGAATAATCCTGAATAATCGGTGAACTGAATAACTGTTGTCTTTTGCATGCTACTTTGCAAAAATAGGCAGGGAGCTTCTTATGTGTTTTTGCAGAGGATGTCATCACTTCCACCACAGTGGGCAGCAAGGCTGAAGATGCTCAGAGAAAATGCTTACAGGCATTTCTTTATCATCTTCCCAGTCTTGTGTTGCACTACAGATGTGCAGTGCTGACAATGAGCTTGCCTTTTCTTTTGCTCCCATAAGTGGGAAATCAAGTGCTTTTTGGTGTAATCCCAGTACATCACTCTGTATTTCCTGTGCAGGGGTGGTGCAGCCTTTGAACAAATAAGCTTTTGAACTTGCATTCCTCCTTTTCTGCCATCTCTCCTTGTGCTGGCCATGGACCCAGACCTGCAGGAGAAGGAAGCCCTTTGCTTTTCTTGAAGGAGTGGGATTTCCACAGCTGCAAAGTTGTGTTTCCAAGGCAGCTTGTATGTATTTTATTGTATTCAATCTGATTCTCAGTATGAATTTATTTTATTTCCAAGGGTTCTTCAACCAAACCTGTCCCCAATAGGGGATGAGAAACAAACGGAGTGGCTGGCTGGAGGAATGGGATCTCATGGCCAATGTTGCTTTACATGTACTGTCATACACAAAAAGCTGTGTAAAAGCAATGAAAACTGAACAGAAGAACTGCTTCTATTTCTGTTGCAGGAAAATCGTGGAGGCAGGTTTCCCCAACAATCACTGCTGGTAGAAAGACCACAGGCTTGTCATACACTTGCAAGGACATGGGCTGTGTGACAAGGGCTGGGTTTGGTCCTTCTAGGCATTCCCAGGCCTCCTCTGCAAGCCTCAGGCTGGGGAAGGGTGGAAGCGGGAGGTGGGATATGGGAAAACAGCGAGAGCCTGCAGCTGGTGGGCTAGCAAGTGTGTGCAAAAGTAGGAAGGGAAATAAAAAGAACAGAAAATGAGAGAAAAAAAAGACTGTAAAATGTAGCACATGAAGAAGAGAAAGATTTTTGCATATTCTTCACTCTTCAGGGTAGCTCAAGTGGATATAGGTAATGGGTTTGTTTCTGTTTGATATAATAGGTATTGGTATTTGAATCCTGATTAAGGTTTAATAGTTTCAACCCCTTGCAGGTGGGATGAGGGTAGGGAGGTGCAGCCCGACGGGTGACCAGCTGCACTCAGGCAGGCCAGGCGGAAAACTCCTATTGTAAAATCCAGTCTGGGAGATGTACATGTGCTTGCAGTGTACCATGAGTACGTATTGATTAGGGCAACGGTGTCATTTTGTTTTGTGCTGAACAATCTAGCATTTGGAATTGAGACCTGTCAGGAGCCAAATGACTTTGCAGAGCGAATTGAAAAGAACAGAGCTATAAATTGCAAGGGAATTCACTTCATGGTTAACACCCGGGCGTGCTGTGAGAAACAGGACTGTACACAAACTGCCCTGCCATGCAAGCCCCAGTCAATGTGCTGACAAAGTATCCTGCTGAACCCCAGTGTCTCGCTCAATATTTCTTAAAATAGCATCATTTAGGAGGCATGGGAAGGCATACATTTTCACTTTAAGTGATGCATGGATGTGAGGTATTGTGGAATTACTAAGGAGTCTATAGATGAGCTTTGCAGCAGTCTTATTGCACTTCATATATATAGCTTAAGTGTATTAAAATGGCTGTAACTGAAAAAAGACCTACATCATATGTATAACACCATTTCCCTTCTCCAGTATGTATTCTGAAAAGTCGGTACAGTATTTTTTCCGAAGTATAAATCCAGGAATTGCCAAAAAACTAGGTCAATACACACAGGAAACTAGTAACCCCTTCCAGCAAGTTCACCTTGCTGTATTGGTCACAAACCCTGTGCCACAATCACTTGGTGTGCAGCATCTCCACATTCCATGGGCTCCCATGGATTTTCAGGAGCCCCATACCTCTTTGTGCACTTCAGTACCAACCACCAAACTCCGCCTGAAGGTCTTGCTCAGCTCCTCAGGCTGAATCTTGGGCTGGATTGTTGTCCCCTCCAACTCTCTGCATGGTGTTCTCTGCAGTTGTCACCCAACTCAGCTTCCAACCACCACCTGCTACTTTGCACTTAAGCAAAAGATGATGTCTGGAGAGATACTAAGGTTTCAAAAGGCAGTGGCCAAAGGGTATTAATGGTTTTGCTGTTTACTCTTGGTCAGTTAGAAAAATCAGGAAAAATGAGCAAACACTCAGAGATTTGATGGGCAAAAGGAACCATTTGGAATGGTACTGATATTGGTTGGGCTGATGGTTGTTTAAAGCAGTTCTGAGCAAGAAGGAGAGTACATTGCAAATATAAAGTAAGGCTTTGGATACTGTTTGTGAGTTCAGGCATTCAGCACAGCAGCCAGCTTTTACAGAATTCCTGCTTGACAGCAAGCCAAGCATCGATGAAGCAGCACCGCAGTGTCATTAAATTTACAATACTAATGGGAGTGAGAGCAGAAGTTACACAGTTTAATGGAGGGGACTTACAAATGTAGTAGATATAATTTCAAGAATTATTCAGATCCCTGTAAAACCTTGTTATCCCAGTTTACACTTCCTTAAATTACAGATTATCTTTCCAGCCAGCATGATTGTGTCACATTTCAATCCAAGGGCAATTTGTCCTTTACATGGAGGGGACCCATGAGTGCTCTGAAGCCATAATTCCCCCTTTCTGCCAGCCCCAGGAGGGAGCCAGCTCTGCTCCCCGGCTCCCCAGCACTCCCCAGCCTCCTGCCATGTGTACTGGAAATTTGAGGGAGGTCTGGGGATGGGGGTGAAAACCACTAAATGTAAAGAGACATTTGGACTGACACTTGCCAACTCTTCTGTTTTGTAAATTCTACAGGAATTTGAATCGCATGATATATTTTCACTTGCAAATGTTCCAGTTTGTTATTTTTCCATTTTCCACATTTTTTAAGCTCTTGTCATTGCATAATGGTTTGGGTTTTTTTTACCTCTGTCCTTGTGGAGGAATAAGCAGATATGAGTATCTCAGGAATAATTCCCTTGCAGCAGCAGCCTATCCTTGCCTGAAGACAAAATAATCCAAGAGATGTTAGTAGTTTTAATTTCCAGTTGTATAAGAGCTGATGCTTCTGGAAAGGTGTGATCTTTAAACCTGTAATAAACTCAGATGTCTCTCAACAGAGCTCTGTGGGAGCTCCGTATTTGTTAGAGGAGCAAAATATTGGAGCTACGAGATTGTTTTGAAATACAGTACTTTGTGGAAGAGCAACTGGAGAAAAATAAGCAGATGTTAAAATGAAAGGACTGCAATGCATTTCAGTCCTGGGCTGGTTTATGCTAAGAAAGGGCAGGAGAAGCAAATGGAGGGCTGGAAGGCAATATTAGACAACAGTAGGAGATGTTTAGATAAACAATAAACAACCTGCTGAGCACAAGGATTAAGATAACAGTGGGAGAGATGTAAAAAGAAATTAAGAGGGGAAAAAAATGTAGTAAAATGCTGCAAGGATCTGGTCCTCAGCTTGTGCAAACTGGATTAACTTCCTTGCAGGCCAGGACCGCCAGCTCACGGGATTGTCCCCAGCTTCTGGGGGCAGGTGATGCGCTTGTGGCCAATATGGTGGTAGAAAACACAAGCAAAATTGAAACTCATAAATGCTATGGTGGGGAGGAAGAGAGAAGGAAACGGGCTTTTTTTTTAATGCCAGCTGGTGCCTCTTCTTCCATGGAAGAGGAGGAGGGAGAGGAGGGGGAAGAGGAGGTGAAAGAGAAAGAGGAGGTGGGTTTTTCCATGGGAGAGGAGGAGGATGGAAAGTTGCTGAGGGAACAGTTGTATTTCCTGGCATGATGTGATGGGGGAATTTGATCATCTCTTGATAACAACAAAAATGTTTTTGCAAAAAATCTGTGCTATCGTAATAAAAAAAGAAGTCAGGAGAGTTGAGTTCTGTGCCCTTAAAAAGGGATTGGGATAAAATGAGTGTGGCGTTTGAAGGCCCTTTGAGGCAAAGCGCAGTTAGTGTAGCAACTCTGCTTTGCATCCAGCCCACTGTGCGACACATCGCAAGCAGTGGCAGAGCAGTTATACAGGGACAATTTTCTGTTACTTTTTGCTTCCCTTTTTTTCTCTTTTCATTACACTCCACTGCTGGAAATACTCCTAGGATACTGAAAATAAACAACATCTCTTTCCCTACCATTTACCAAACACTGCTTCTCATTTACAGAAGCCCCTGCCCACGCTGGGTACGAGGAGACCCAGAGATACCACCCCCACCATCTGGTGGCTGCCTCAGTTTTGCACTCCAGGCTCTTTGCAATCACGTTAAAGAGCGTTTCAGTGGGAAAAGCAACATTTCCACCTTCTTTCACTGATTTAAGCTTTCCTGTTAATGGCATGCATTTTCCTTTCCACTGTGTGCAATATAAATCCAGTTTTAGCTTTGTGTGATGTTCATTGGGCTCTGTGGGCTATTGTGGAGTTATTCCACTGTTGCTGAGGTAATTTGGATCTTTTCGTATTACTTGTCTTTATTCTAGGGAATAAACATGCTGGCATTTTCTGCAGATGTGCCTCCTCTACCGAAAAATCCCCCACAGCACCAGAAATCAGTGCAGGCACAGAGGATGGAGGTGGAAACATTCTGAAAATGCCATGCTGGCTTTTCTGCAATGATGGTGTTGACATTTTGCATATAGTTATCAACACTACTGTGTGTGTGCTTCAGGGAGTGAAGCTGTCTGATAGGGGAGGTTTCTGGGGGTGCCCAACAGCGCTCCCGGCCACCCCCTTCAGCTACTGGGTAGTTGCTGTTCTTGATCTTCTTTGTCTAGGACATTCCTCCCAGTTGCCGTTCTCACCCCCCTCTTGTGTTTTATTTAGAGAAATTAAATTGCTATTCCAATGTGCTATGATGAATGTGATCTGGTCACCGTGTTTAACATGCCCTTGGATAACATTTAAATACGTAACAGCAAACCAAGCTGTGATAGCTCTCACAGTGAGTCAAGAGCAAGCTCATTTGAAAAAGTACTTCACTAGGAATTAAAATAAAATTTCCATTTTCCACAGTTACATTCTGATTCTAGTTGTCATTAACTTACTCAAAAACCCATTTGGTATTTCAAACTTTAGTAAATCATTGTGTCTTCCAATTAACTTTTATACTCCAGACAACATAATGCCACTAATTTCATTCAGCTCTGTTGTTTAATAAACATCTAAACAATTCCTTATTTCTGAGTCACGAATAAATGTGCAGTTATATTATAATGTGCACGTGGTAATGGGCAAAAGGAAAATTACTGAAGGGAAATTCATCTTGGTTTTTTGGTTTATCAGCTTCGGAGGAGCGATACTGTGTGAGTGATGGGCACAGCCAGGGAATTAGCCAGCCCTCCCTATCACACACGCTTTATTTGCAAGGAGGCTTTTTTCGCTGTCTAAGCAAAGGCACCCCAGGGGTCAGTTGGATGCTTAACAGTTCAGAGAGTGAAGTGGATGTAGTGGTGACTGTAAGTGATGATTATTTCCATCAAAGAGATAAGTCAGGGGAGCTGGGACACTGGAACAGCAGTTGGAGACAGGCTGCTAGACTCACATTGTTCTGGGATCAGCTGTGTGTGCATGCAATGGGCCAAGCTAAATTTAAGTAATATGGCCTGTTAAAGTGATGAGAGCTAAACAGTACTATTTCAATAACGGAACTATGATTTTAGATTATTTAGTATTTAAAAATTGAGAGAACGTGGCTGTGGAGGCACAGTGTCCCAGCAGATGCTGCTGTAGCACAGCCACAGGCTGGCACGGAGAAGGGCAGTGTATTTGAACAGAAGTTTTCTCACCGATGCTCTCATTAAAACTGGCAGGTTTTTAACACTGGCAGTTTTTACAAGATGGTCAGCACACATGTGAGTTTTTCTGCTGGTGTAATAGCAGAGGGCTCTGTGTGCTCAGGGAGGGTCGTGGCCCTGTATGGCCACTGTTCCTCTGTGGAAGAGTGCTGTGTCCTGGTAGGTGACCTGTAAAAGAAATTATTAGCATCGAAGAAATGTCATTCCTTCTGATTTTTCATTCTCAGTATTCTCTCCAGAAGAGTTTGAGCAGGTGTCTAATCAGGGAGGGGAAAGACTGCTGTGTAACTCACCAAACTGATCACACTAGAGTGTGAAATTTCAGCATCTGTGGCTTTCCCAGCAAACAGAGCCTTTGAGATGAAGTGTGCTAAACCCATTCCAGCAGCTAGTGTCTTTGAGGAACATGATCTCCTCAAAGGATTCCTGGAGCAGAAAAGAAGAAAGATTTGATAGCTTGAATGCTTTGCTAATTACTGACACATAGCCCGGCTGTGGGATGCAGAACCCATCTCTGAGATGGAGGATTTCTATGGCAGGTGTCAACCATGGCCAGGAGCATCAGTCTGACCACACTGTGAAAAGCCTTCTGGTGCATTTTATGCCTAGCAGCAAAAATGTGTGTATGTTCATAAAGTAAGGAAATACAACAGTGCCTGAACTGTGGGAAGAGAGCTACGGAGGCAGTGCTGTAGCAGAATGTAAGCAGGCCATATTGGCCAAAATGAGCTACGGAGGCAGTGCTGTAGCAGAATGTAAGCAGGCCATATTGGCCAAAATGAGTTTATTTAGTGGTCGATGTTCTGATGTTTTTCTCAAATGTGTTTGCAGAGCTATTAAAAGCTGTGTTTAATCTCTGCTCCATTTGCAATCTGATATGCATTATGCTTCTTCCACAAGGAGCAAGTGCAGTTAATGGCACTGGATGGCTCTGCCTCTGCACTCGGGGAGGCTGGACAAGGTCTCCCGGTCCAGGGCTGCTCTGCCAGGGAAATCTGGAGACATCTCTGAACCAAAGGAAAACTTCCCTGAATTAGTAATGACATTTTATTTTTAAGGGACTCACACTCAGGCAGCATTTTGAAAAATGAATTATGATTTTAGGTGATTCATTTCTGCATGGATGCTCAGAACTGCCTGAAAATTGTCTGTTAAAAATGCTTTAACTTCTGCCTCTAATGGAGGTGCTCAAACTCACTAAACTGTTTGGCAAACACTGGATGTAGTGTCTCATCCTCCTGATTATATCCCATATTTGCATTTCCTTGGGCAGATAAAAAGCAAATCAGCAATTGAACAGCACAGCTAGAGCAGAAATAACCAAACTGGGATAGAGAAGTAACTGCTGGTTTGGAGATGGCACACTGCGACCCCAGACACACACCTGGGACCTTTGCAGCAGAGCACCCTGCAGCTGACTGGGGATCCCAGTGCCACTTGGGGTCTGACAGAGGAGCAGGGTGGCTTGGCCTGGTCTCCAGCCTGGTCCCTGCTGGATCTCTCTGGGGATGTGATGATGGGAGCAAGTGGCCTGGCTCAGCACGGCTCAGGTGCAAGGTGCTGTGGGAGTTTTCTGTCCTTTTCATTTATTTCATCAGAAGGACATAAGCCAAGGTTTGATATTTTAATACTTGGCCTAATATTAACTAGGGAAATGTAGCAGATGTACTTCATAAAGATGTAAGTAATCTCTACCAGTCTGTTATTAATATGGATAGATTGACTGAAAACATTTTGCCTCAGTGGCTCTTAAGAAATAAACAGTTTGTTTCCAGTCATTAAAATAATTGGGTGTTCTGTCTACTCTGCTAAGGGCACAGGTAAAGGGCCAACTGAGCTCAGCATGAGTGAGGGTGCAAGTTGGCAGCATGTGCCCTCCTCACCAGGATGGTGTACATGTGTGCTCCCGCCCTGTGATGGAGGTGATGCCTCCACTGCACCACCTACGTCATCCCCAGTGGTGCCGAAGCCCACCAGAGGCCTGATGAAATTCAGGGGAATGCAGGGCTTAAGAAGGGCTTAGGTGCTTAAATGGCTTGGAGGAGTTGGGCCCTAGCCCTGCTGAAAGCACATGAATAACCTACTCATGCTGGCCCATTGGTTTTAATGAGACTGCTCCTGTAATAACGATAGTTCCATAAATAAGTGGTTGTAGGATTGAGCCATAAGCAATCACTAAGTATTAGATGTAACGCATGGGACCAAGAGAAGTCCTTAGTTTTATTGGAGGCAAGGGGAAAAATGTCTGTGATTTGCTGGATCGCATTATGTATCACCTTCACTATATAAAAAGGTCTTGGAAAATGTGAGTAAACCCAGTGAGGCCCTATTACGCTGTTCAAGTGATGTACGGATAGCAGGGAGAAGGAGCTCTATAATTGCATTTCTCTTTCTACGTTATTTTTTTCAACTAGCTCTTAATCTGGGTCTTTTATCTTTTTTGAAAAAGCAAAGAGAGATCCTTGTAATGCTGGTGTTAGGTAGCAATTTCTGTAAATATGCTTGAAATGCACAGAAGTCAGCCCAGGGGAATTGCTGAGGCCATGCAAAGCTTTTCTCTGCATTGGCAGTTTAGAGCTAAGCGAGGTTTATAGTAGTTGAAGGGCTGGACAGTTTTGTACAGATTAGGAATGTGCTACTAGAGCCAGGCCAGTACAAACACAGTACAAAGCTGCCTTGGGTGCTGCTGCTTCTGCTGCAGCGCTCGTTAGGGGTCTGTAAACCCATTGTTGTTAAAGAGGTGCAAAGTTGCAGTTCACTGATGAACTAGGCACAGCAAGTGAGGTTGCCTCGGGATCTGCTGCTGAAAGCATCACCAAAAATGAAGCATGCCCCAAAAATTAACAGTGCACCAAACTGACTCAGCCACTTTGCATTCTTCTCTCTGAGGTGCAGGAGGAGTGCAGCCCGGCTGTCAGCTCATTGGTCTCAGCATGGCTGCTTACTGTGTTCCACTGGTGCCATTAAACCAAAACCAAATGTGAACCGAGGTGTGAATCTCTCTGCTCCATGACAATGCAGGACCTAGTACAATGGTATCCATGCCTTCAGTTGGAGCCTGTAAACATCACTGTGATATACAGCAAAAGTAAAGATATAAATGGACCTTTTGGTTTATCTTTCAATAAACTATGAATGCAGAAAAATAAAGGTAAAATAAAAACATCCATTCACTTCAATGGGATCAGAAGAGTTCAGATGTTTGGGTAAGTTTTCTTTTACTATTCCCTTCCTTAAGTTTGATAAATATCACTCACTGCAGTTGTAGATTGTGAGTGTGCTAGTGGTAAGCAAATAAGAAGCAATAAAAATGGCTGTTGCAATACTTGTACAATGATGAGGGAATTTTCAGGACAACTATAGTTGAGTAATTATGAACAGGACCAATGTTTCCACTGAATAAATTCGTATTAGATTATTCCCTAATTATAATGATTATTTAAGGGACAAAAGTCATAGAATAATATACTCTAGAAGATGTATCTATCTCCAAAGTCCCTGAAACCATACTTAAATCTTCAGAATTATTACTCACCTTTAACATAGTTCTCATCAATGGCACTATAAGCCTTAGAGCTGACACTTCAGATAAGTACATGATATAGTTCAGCTCTAAAACCCTTAACAGAAAATACATCAGGACTTACTGTAAAATTTCATGGAGGATTAGAGAAAATATTAAGTCAATAGTTCTTTAGTTATTAGGGGCTTTTAAAGTAATCAATACTTTCCAGCCATATTAGTGCCTACAGTGATGAAAGATGACAATATCTAACTCTTCTTTTTTGGTATATTTATGGATATCCTTTTTTTAGTCAGTCCTGCTGGAGTCAATAGCAATACAAAGAATATGGATAGATTTAAATGTCATCAATATTGATTCGCCTGTTACAGCCAGTTTCAAGTGGAACTTGATTTCAGGAAAAAAAATACTTTTCCATACAAAAGAATTACCGATCACCCTAAAACTTTGGAGTACCACCTGACTTTGCTTATGGTGGTCTTCACATTTAGCAGTGTGCTAATGCAGCGAAAACTGGTTTAGGATTAATAAATCCTAAAAATAGGATTAATAGGATTAGTTCTAAGAGTTCTTTAGAGTTACATGACATTTTATGCCCTTAAAGCATTGCACAGATGTTAATTACATTTAATTGATATCATTCAGCCTGAACTTATATCCGTGCAGTTATTAATGATTTAATTATTTTGTCAGTGGAATAGATTCTTTGCCTTTGACTCTGTTTCATATAATTGATATGGTCAGCCCATGTACAGTTTTTAGGCTCAATCCTTTTTATTCAGGCAACTCTGGAATACGCCAATATGGAATATGGAATATAGTCAAATGACAAAATTTCCTGCACATTTCTCTGGTCGTGCAGTTCCCCAAACCACTTATTTGATTGCAATCAAATATTACAGTTTCAATGAGCCCAACCACACAACAGAAATATTACAAATGTGGCTGTCTCTCTTTGCCTGTGATTGCCTGCACTCCAAAAACTAGTTAAGTACTCAAGACAGAAACTTCATATAAAGAAAAAAACCTGACATGCCACAGGAGTTTCAGACTGATTCTGTCTCTGTAAACAATACCGTGATGCTTTGGTGAAAACTAATGCTCTCTCTACCTCTTCTGTTGCCTTGATGCAAGGGATTGAAGTATGCTACATCACCAGGACTACTGCAGCATCATCAGCCACACTGCCATACATGGCCACTCCTCAGGTGCTCAATGCCCTGACCAGCTTGGTGGGCTTCTGCTGAACCTGCACCCTCTTACCTATGCCTTTCCTCATTTACCCATGAGTGGGGAGGCCCCAGGCTGGATGCAGTAGTCTGGATGCAGTTTAAGGAGTGCTGAATAAAGGCAGGTAAGTGTTTCCAACAAGTTATTATCTTCACAGCCTGAGTTGTGCTGGGGGGTTATTCCTGCCCAGGCAGGAATACTTTGCATGTGCCTTTGTTCAGTTTGATAAGCTTATGGTCAGCCTGTTTCTCCAGCCTGTTTAGTTATCTCCGAATCAAAAGCACATTGACTAGTCCTCCCAATTTGATGCTATCTGCAAACTTGACAAGAATGCCTCCTCTAGGCTACTGCCAAAGGTGTTACATGGGACAGAGCTGCAGCTGCAAAGGAAGGCTTGACTTGCAACTTCAGAGAGCATGACTTTGTCAGAGCACTGTAATAATTTAAACTAATATCTCCATTGAATGGCATCCTTTAGTTCTTTTGTAATTAACAAAATCATAAACATTGTAATCTGATTTAGTCAAGAGTGGCTGTGAAATCTGTAGTGTTTGCTATAGATATATATGTTACAGACAGTATGTGTCAGGGAAAAATAACAGCAGGTCTGTTTAATGTAGCAGTTCTGTTTGAATGTGACTTTTGCAAGCCATTGTTTCTACTGAAGTGCAGGGTTTATTTGCATGCAGTGATTGCTCAGCTTCCAAATGAGTGCCAATGAATGAAGAATGGATACATTTAACTGATTACAGAATCCAGAACTGCATTATTTTGGCTAGATTTAAACAATACTGGACTACAATTTTAATCTTGTTTCCAACCAACTTGTACATTCTGATGGACTCGGGAACCCAGACTCTTGCAGCAGTTGCCAGCTGAAATGTCCCTTGCAAATTATCTTCCAAATGCCTTAAGATCAGCAAAGCTGTTTCACATAAAGTTTATCCCTCTCTGACCCATTCTGAGGCAGCTGAAAGAAAGTCTCTTACTAACTACTGCCAGGCTTGAAAATGAAGGAAGCTCCTCCTTAAAAATATCCCCGAATCCACTGCTTTTAGAAGCTCTACTGGGATATGTTGCAAAACTACTCCCAAAACCAAAATGACTGGAAAGAGCGAAAAAGTGGATGCAGTATGAAACCATTGAACCAGTCATGCTAAAAACAGTTACTCAAGCAGGTCTTAGCATGAGGCGTGAAGCACTTGATATGAAGTAAATCAGCTGCAGTGCACTTGGAGGGTTTCCAACATGGAAACCTATGAATTATCATCAACTTTCTAGACCTGTGTTCCTGGCTGATAGTGTTAAAATCCTGTTGTGTCTCTAGACTGCTTGTACAGAAAGTACCTTTTTCTTACAAACAGTAAACATCTCTGAAATGTAATGGGGAAGCATCTCTATTGCAATATTGATTCTTGTTCCTCTCGCTGTCGTGGCTGGTCTGGGCTGAATACAATTAGATGCGATCCATGCACTCAGGGGAAACAAGGCTTCTTTTCACTAACTAAGCCGCCTTCAACTTGTAATAAATAGAGCATTAAAAGGGAATTATTCCTTTTTGCATTTTATAAACTGGCTACTCTTCTTCCATTTGGGTGTCAGACCCTAATGATCAAGTCAGTGAAAATGTTTCAATCCCTACTTACCTGGGAGAAGAACAAAACATAAAGAAATCACAGAAAACACAGCGTTTAGCTGACCTCCCCCAATACATCATTTGTATAGCTTTTGCCCCATCTTTCCAAAAGGCCATTTAGCTTAATAGGCTCTTCCATTTTTCATTTCCTTATGTTACAGGTGCTGGGGGGGATGATTTTCAAAGAACAATGAAATGACATTTTACCTGACTGTAGAAATGAATTCACAGTGGTGGTTTAGCAGTCTCACACCTTTTGTGCCTTAGATTCGCCTTCCATAATGTGGAATGGGTGGTAAAATACTTTAACAAAACAATAGAAAATTTAAAATGAGAGAACACATACAATTTTCTATCTTATTGTCATTTTCTAAATCCATTAGTAAATTGTTAAAATGTCTGTATTTGTAATGCAAGATTGATTGACTAATTGAATTTTCATAAATTTAGGCAACCCCAAGATGATATATTGCTGGAAATCTCCTTAAATACTCAGCCATTGAAGGAAATTAATCCTAAGTGGGACTTCGATAGTAGAACTTCTGCTTTGATGAATTTTTCATGCTTGATAGATAGTGATATTCAACTATTAACATTAATAACCTTACTGTTTACAGGTAATTATCCCTATAAATGAGCTGTGATAGTTTGAAAACATCTATTTCCTTTTGAAATACTGTGTATACTGCCCTTAAACAAGGTGAAAATTTGGTGTGATAACTGAGGACTGAATTGCTTTATCCTCTGCAGTTAAATAAGAGCTTAAAACGTAATTACTGCATTTTTATGGATCACTGTGTATATTATGTGTTGCCTTAATCATTTTCCTTTATCTGCTACTTTAGGCATTAAACAAATCATAGGGTTGAAACGTGTGAGATTTTTAAATAGAATTGTTTTATTCTTTTGCTTATGAAATTGTTCAATGGAGACATCCTTTAATGAACTTTGCCATAACTACTTCCTCCTTGGAGTCTTAGAACCACATTGTGAGTATCCACCCACACATTCATCCAGACTTCTTGAACCTTCACTAACATATGCACGGCCTCCACTCTGAATGCACAAACACAATAACACTCTCAATTGAGAGCTAAATTGATGCCAGCTGAATATTTAGCTAGTACTCTGAAACTACTGGTGATCAAATACCTGAAACATCTTGTGCAGGCTGAGAATTTCTGTTTTTCAGAAGGTATATTTCCCTCCCATTCCCAGTGGAGGTTTTGCCCGTCACTTTATCTGAAGTCCTTTAAAGCTGTTAGTTCAGCGTTTCACTAAGAGATTCTCTCAGGTAGAAGAATCCTCTTAATGTGACTGTTATGCTAGTCAAGAGAAAATACTACTTTGTAAGTAGTTTTGTACATGAGAGAGGTTATCTGGCAGAGGTTTCCTTATCCATACAGTTGGCAGCAAGATCCCTTTTTTCTTTCCAGCAGAGATGAAACTGGCAGTGGATGGATTTTAAGTGTGGTGCTGTAGGGGAATCCAAATGCCTTTCTGAGGCTGTAATTACCCTCCAGAAAGGACTCAGCTGTACCAGGAAGACATAGTCACA
This sequence comes from Coracopsis vasa, assembly GCA_026283785.1. Classification (NCBI taxonomy): domain Eukaryota; kingdom Metazoa; phylum Chordata; class Aves; order Psittaciformes; family Psittacidae; genus Coracopsis; species Coracopsis vasa. The sequence goes on along the minus strand of JANHGB010063432.1, from coordinate 6,447 downwards.
GGTCCTCATGATGGGAAATGCCTCGGCAGCAAGACTAGGATGGTCATCAATCTGCAGTGCTGAAACTGTATGACATGAAGGTGGCAGCTCTAATATTAGACTATAGACTGATATGGGCTCAGTATAGCTGGGGTGTCCAATATGAGTTGTAAGGCCAGATTCTCTGTGATTTTTCCAGCTCTTACGTGTCTCCCATGTTCTTCAGTGTTTTAAAGGGTTTCCTGAGATTTCTTTCAGAGTGTGAATGTCCTGAAGCATCACACCAAGAGATGTAAAGAACACATCAAGGTAGATAGAAAGTACAGCTAGACTCGTTATGCCTGATATATCTCCCATTACCTGTGGGACCTAGGCTACTCTAAGCTATGTAAGGGTCAAGGATGACAGAAGTCCTGCAAAAGCAAGAATAAAATGAGAACTGCAAATGCAAAAGAGCATGTCTACAGTGCCCATTCTTCTGCTTGCCCAGGCAGAAATCTAGCAGAGTTTGATGTTTATGTCCATTACATGTAGTTTATGTCCATTACATTGCAGTGTATGTTTCTTCCACCATCTTCACTTTGGAGTGATGCAATACTCAGTACCACTAGTAAAAAAAAAGTTAGGGTATGATGCTAACAAGGTAACTTTCAGCACAAGAAACAGAGAAAATCTAAGCAGACTACAAAGAAAGTATCCTCAGTCTCTACTAAATTTCAGTACTTTGTGATGAAAAAATCTCAGAAAGGACTTGGTTTTGAAACCTTTGCTGTGTGTTTTTTCCCTCTTTGTCAATGCTAGCTCTGACTCTGTGATGCCTTTTCACTGCCATCATCTGCTGAGGTTATGTGTCTTCTTCCCCAAGACAAACTGCAGCCATGTGAAGCCAGCAAAAGCCTCAAACAGAATCAAGAGTGTTTTCCCCAGGATTAATAACAATATTGTTATAAATGTCACCACATTAACTTCTCTGAACCTTCCTGAGTACTGAGTGATTTTTCTGCATGGATAATGGAAATAGCATGCTCTATATACACAGTGCAAGAAAGATAGTACTTTTAGCTTACACTTAGTACTCTGTATTTTAATTCAAAATAAAATTTATTAACTAGGTGCCTCTATCTAAATGTATATAAAACCATTTTCATTATTTTATATAATATATGTGAACAATTTAATTGTCTCTATTTGTTAATATACACATATACAGGCACTGCTTGCACTGTGAGTAGGGATTGCTGAAGTGAGCTCTACAGAGAGGCAGATCTTCTTCAGCAGCACTGTCTAGAACTAGATACACACTGATCTTCTTCCTAAGACAGATGCTGAGAGAGCCACAAGAACAATGGAGAAAGAAAAAGACATGTTATAGCTAGTAAGGCTCAATGGTGTTGCTCCTGTTCATGCTGGCTGAAGATCTTGCCACCTAATTAACACAAAGACAACCAACAATTTTGTTACAGGAAAAAATTAAAGGCAATGATCATCTTTGCATCTTACACCAGCTGTGGACACATCAGGTCTGTGCTAACCTCCATCTGAAAGCTGTGGACACACCTCAGGGTGGCCCAGGAGCAGTGCAAACCGTGGTGGTTTCCAGAGGAGGTTAAGGAAGCCCAAATAAAAGTGTGTTCTTTCAGGCTGTCAGATCAGCACGATGTAACTGGAGCTGTGCTCAACACCACTGCTGTTTTTCCCACTGGTGCTTCTGATGGTTTCTTTAGTGTGCAGTTCCGCACAGCCACAGAAGGGACTGCTTGGAGCAGCTCAGGGTCTGGCTTTAGGGCCTGGCTTTAGGGCCCATCTTTAATTTACATCGGGAACTGTAAAGCTGCCCATGGACGACACTGATTTACAGCTCTATTTGTAACAGCAGCAGTCACACAGGAACAGGTCTTGGCCCCTTTTCTCAGAAGGGTACACTCATCTCTAAGCTGTCTGGAAGCTCTGGATTTATGTAGAGGCAATACTCCTGAAGGCTACCTAAAGGACGTAGGGTTTCTTTGACTTGGTATACCCTTCCAGCTAGGGTTACCTAAAATTGAGGGTTTCCTCACTTTTTATCCCCTTTATTGAACCAAATTTCTGTTTATAGTCACATTTGCTTTCTCTCCCATGCTGTCTGTCACTTGTGTTGAATATGGGTTTTGCACACGTGCCAAATAGTTTGTTACTTGGCGAGAGTTCACTGGCAAGAGAATTTGCTTCTACGCATAGTAATAGGCATGTTTGGCTAATAGGCTCTTTGTCTGAAAGCCTTTTGCATATTCAGAGCTGCTCATTTGTCACGCTAGCCTGACCTAGGCAGCAAATATTAAAAAAGAGTCATAAATATGCTGTCTTACCAGAATGCCAACTGAAGCAAGCATTAGCTGTCGTGTGTTGAAGTAGTCATCTGCTGCTCTTTATAACTTCACAAGCGTTGTCCAGCTACACTTATTTCTAGAATACTTCTGCTGTCCATCACTGATTGTTTTGGTTTTAGAATTGCCTTTCTCCATTGTCTGTGTTCTTTTAGAGTACGTTTAGTATTGGAATGGACAACTTGGATGATGTAGTACTTTTGGGGTGGCAGATTTGATAGCCTGGTATAGTTGAAGCAGAAGGCTCAGGATCCATTCTGGTTTTACAATTAAAAGAGGGAATTTTCCCCTATTTGCTGGCTGTATGTACCAGGGCCTTCGACTGCAAGTAGTGCACCGAACTTCCGCACTCACTTGAATGCCAAGTTGTGCGAAAAGCTGGAAGATAATACCTGCATTACCTTGCACATCTTCCTCAGTAGTGCAATGAAGCTATGAAACAGGGAATAGTAAGCTCAAGTGGTAACTTGAAAAGCCATGAATTTCCTTGGGACTGACTGGTTGTTGGTATAAAAGTGGCTTCATGTATTTTTTGTAACTGGCTTTTTTTCATGTCTAAAGTATAGATTTTCTTTTTGTTCTGTACCTGCTTTCTTACTTGTCAGTATTTAATAAATTGTCCAAATGTTGAGAGTCACTTTGTATTTTGAAATACTTAGATTGCTTTGTTCTGTCTAGAGCTAGCAGGTTTAGGTGTAAAACAAGACAATTTATTGGCAGAGTAGAAATCAATGGTATATATACACAGGATTTTCCTATTTAATTAGACTACATAGACTACTTTTTAAACAGAAGTAGTCAAAACAGCGTGTTGCAGAAACACACAAAAACCTAATTTAAAGGGATTAGGTCAGAGATCAAGCTTTTCCATTGTTTGCTCTAAATCCTCTAAAAATAGAAATCCCAAAGCTAACAGTGGAGCACAGCTGACTGATTAAGTCTCACAAAGAAGCAGAATCTTGTAGAAGTGTATGTTACAGCACCATCTAGTGCCTCTTAGCCAGCAGTATAGTAAGTTTAATTTTCCACTTCAAGTATGTAGGTGGAGAAGAGGGAGTGCATTGGCTGCTTATATGTTCTGACAACTTATTTTCTCTCAACTAGTGCTGTGATAGAAGAGAGCTGATGGGTGTAAATGAGCTTTGGCATTTTACACGGCAAAGATTTCGTCAGTACATCTGCTGTTAGTTCCTTTTCTTTTATCCTCTTACCACTCACATAGTTTTTCCTCCTGAAGATAGTAGGGAAGTGGATACAAGAGTGCCTATGCTAAGAAATTTGGGAGGAAAAGTACTGTGAATAAATATCAAACTGACCAAATGGGGGGTGTGTAAAGATGTATATTCAGAAGAGCGTATATTCTGTTTTGTGTATATGAAGGACTGACAAATGGGAGATTGGTGTTTGTTTGCAAACACCTCTTGTTGAGAACTGTGCCCATAATTAATGTACTTGTCTCAGGTAACCAGCACCCAAACCTTTGCTTTCTTCATCCCATTCTCAGCAACATTAAATGAAATTCTAACCATTGCTATGTTTTAACAGCCTTTTCTCTGCTGTCCTTTTCTGGTTTTTTCTTCTGGAAAGGTGATGAAATGTCCTCTGACTCCAGACTATTAAGAGGTTAGTTAACCACCAACAACCTTGCAATTAGACACTATTTCCAACTAGCAATTGCAAGACACAAAAAAGACAATGCAAGTTTGGGCATTAAACCCCACAGTGTGTGGTGGCAGCTTTGTTACTAAATCAGTGTCTTTACAAATAGCCCTCCTAAAATAAAATGGAAGTTCATCACAGCTGCCTGTGTGTATCTTTGATAAGCAGCTGCTGAAAAGAAAAAATCCCTTCATATTGAAGTGCTCTGATTTCATCTAAATTACAGTAATTTGGGCTACTCTGTCAGACAGATTGGCACTGACCAGATTAACTAACATACTCTGGGATAGACATCCACTTGCCCTTACCAATTTGGGATTTTTACAGTCTACAGCTTGCTGCTTTCTGGGTTTAACCTCACCCAGGGTTAATACTGCTAGAAAATAGGAAATGGCTTCCAGTGGTTCCAGTCTGAGTTTGGGAACATGCTACATGCTGGGATGGATTAAAGTTTAAGATTAATGACTCTCACACAATTCAAGGTAAAGACTGTTTTGGGGGTTTTTTTTATAATAAATATCAATATTTAAACGTTAAATATGTTTTTTAGCAGGTTTAGGTTAAAAACCTAAAAATTAATCATACCTTAGCATATTTAATAAACATCCTGGCAGTAACATGTAATCTAACAGAAGCCACATATCTCAAGAAAAGTTTTCACGATGTCTTCACGACACCCCTGTAGGAAATGCTGGTGGATAGTAATGTCTGCAGTTTATAGTCAGAGACTAAATTAGAGCTAATGCCCAATCTGGGTCTTTGGATTTAGATTCAAGGCACTAGCTAGTTATATATGCTGCACACGAATATAGCTCTTAGCAGTGTTAAGGTCATGAGGAGATACTATATCATCCAAAATAAGAACTACTGAACTCTTGGGGTTTGGTCCCAGAGTTTCCAATACTCATAATTTTATTATGATTATTACTGTATTTAAGTGTTTTTTAAAAGAAATTCCATCACCTTCAGTCATGTGAATTGTTTGAGAATCTCAGTAGCCATTAAAAAATAAGTTCTGTTGCTCAAGACTACAGAAACAAGCTTGAAAGTGTGACTCAAATGTACCCCCAGCAACTAAGTAAAAAACCAACAGAAATCAAAACAGATTAGCATATCAAAAGAAGCACAGATATTTAGCATAATGGTTTCTAATGAAACCCCAGGGTTTGGAGAAGAAGTGGCTCGTATTTTTTTAATACTTCAGTTTGTCAGACTTCAATCCAGCCTGACAACAAAAACATCTGATTTTTTTATTATGGTATACGTGACAGATACAATGCCCTGGAATTATGTATATTATACAGTGATAATGCAGCAAAGCTATGGAATCATAACTTAGTCATGGAAGTGATTACTGTATTCTTATAAATGCTTAATGTATCATGTTGTGATACATTCCTCGTTTGGCAAATGTGATATTGATTGTTGCTCTAACGATGTACTTAGTTCAGTATAGATTGTGAGTACTTTGAAATTTCCCATCCATGATGGTAAGGAAATTAGGCTGCTATTTATCTGAAAACTGTTTCTCCAAAACACTTTAATTCTTATTAAGACCTAAATAAATAAATTGTATTTTGCTTGCTGCCAAAATCATCATTGGTTTATGCTGTCACTGGTCCAGGAAGAATGTTATTGCTGAACTGGAGGTATTGAAGAGAACAACAGAAAGGACAGAATTTTGCCCTTCAAAAAAGGCCTTATTTGTGAGAAAACAAACAGGGCTGAGACACTACTGAGGAACTGTGAAATGCTTGGGAGTACTGTATGGGATTTAGTGATTTGTTACAGTCTCCAAAGAATGCCAACAGCAATGAAAAGTAAACATTTTAATGGTAAGGGAGAAACTGTGGAGCCACATGTCAGGTTGGTTTGTTTGGGCTTTTTTAAAGGTGAAGGTAATGGTAATAAATGGTGAGACAGAGCAGTTGTGTGAGAGTTGAGTAGTGCAGAGGCAGCCCCACCAAACTGAGCTTTTTGGGGTGTATCAGCTGGTTTTGCATCCTGTGAACCATTTCTTGGTGATCGCATCAACCTCACATCATGACAATACTTTGCCATTTTAGGTGACAAATCTCAACCATTTTATTTTAGCAGGACTAAAAAGCACAGTCTTAATCTCTTAATCTTTTTGTGTGTGTGTGATTAAAAAATGATTTTTACTTAACCCTCAGTTCTTGGAGAGAAGAAGCCATTACCTGTGTACCAGTGAGGCACAGTAAGCACCACATACAGAACACCTGAGGTTTGGCACTAGAGAAGAGGCTAAGCCACGGATGTACCTCAAATACTCTGCCGACCATCCACGTTTTCTGAGGCAGGAAGTCTAGCAGTAGTACTGCTTTTCAGACAGCTGCATTGGAAGCCTGTGCTAAATGTTCATACAGTACTGTGCAAGTGGAGCTGTGGTTACACAGCAGAGGAAGGTGACTGGCTATTAGGTTCT
>JANHGB010063424.1:0-10126 GCA_026283785.1 Coracopsis vasa | reverse complement strand
TTTCTTTTCTTTTCTTTTCTTTTCTTTTCTTTTTCTTTCCCTTCCTTTCCTTTTCTTTTTTTTTTTTTTTTTTTTTGGTAATCCAATAAATCACCTGATTTATCACCTGTTTGTTACCATGTGAGTAGACAGCTTCTTGGCTGTTTAATTCTTCTGATAGATTTTTGACTCTTGGTTTAGGGAGGCTGCTCCTAGTGGTGGAAGATAGTGGAGATAGCTACATGGGCTAGCAGACTAAATGAGGGAGATATGTGTGCTTGTGTGTGACAACAAGAATTTGAAGTAAACATGTTTGTTTCTACAGAGTAAGAATCTAATTTAGATGCTCAAGTTAGGAGATTAGGTGTTCTGGGAGCTTGGCAGGGTAACTGCTTTACCAGAGCACTTGAACAGCATTCTTTGATAGGTAGCTAGTCCCCCACCTTCAACATATAAATTGTAGCTTGAAGTTAGGCACTGTAACTATGTCTCTTTCCTTTCCCACTTAATTTTATTTATTTATTTATTTATTTTATTTAATTGAATAGATTGGCAGCAAGGATTGCTTTAATCACTTGTCATCTTACTCTTTTTGACCTCCTAAAGAAGATCTTTACTGGGACAGTGGTTGTGCAGGTTGTTTCAGTAATGTATGAACTTGTTTTTTTGTAACTGGTAGAGTTCTGGTCTTGCATTGTAGAGGTTAGTGCAGGTTGCTAAATTGTAGATGTCAGTCTTGGAGAAGCACAAAAACTTGTGCAATCGTGCTTCAGTTCAAATGAAGTTCAAATGAAGTCAATGGCCTTAAAATACATGATCTAAGTTGAAACAGTTGTCGAAATATTTCTAATTTAGAACCCAGTTAAGCACACAGGAATCGGCATTAGGAATGGAGACTGTTTTGCAGGGTAAAGACAACAGCTCTCTTTAATTTTGTAAGGATAGAGATGTAGGAATTGTAAGGTGATTACTGAAAGCCCAAAGTCAACAACATAGGTTAGACCTTCTAGAACTGTTTTTGCAGTTACTACTTTGTTTCTTGGATGTGTTTGTAAAAGAAATTATAGATAACATAACTGGGAATTTATCATGCTTCATCATATTTATTTTTGATTGAAGCTACTGTTTAGTTACAAAACGGGAGCTCTTACGGATTGAATACTTTTTGGAGGCTCTGCTCTTGAAGATTTATGGGCTGTTTAATAACAAGTATTAGATTGTGTCTTTAAAACGAGAAATGAATGACACAAACATTTTTTGCCAAAGAGATAGATTACCCAATCTGGTGTATTTACCAGGTTACAAGTATAAATTTTCTTTGAGACAGAAATGGGGTTGTGACAGATTTTCTCATGCATATTTAGCTTGGAAGAAGGAAAAGAATGCATGCATTCTATGAGTGATTTGACAATTCCCTGGCATGAAAAAGATTGTATTATTAATTTTTTTCAAAGAAGAGTTACTTCATATTCCAATGGTTTCTTAATAGACAAAGGTGAGAGACACTTGCCTAACCCTCTGCTAGGTCATGTCTCATTAGAATATGGAAATTCTATATTTTTATGGCATCACTAAGACACCGCTAAACATATATGTTATTTAACCTTTAAATTATGATTTTGGTGTACAAGTGGATGTGCTGCTGTTTGATTTATAATTGTTGCAACCTGCAAGTCAGTGGACATACAAAGAGTACAAAAAATGAACTAAGATGATTTAAGCATTCTGAGTTGAGGGATGCAATTTCAGTATTTTTCCCATCTTTCCCACGTCAAGAAAACATATTCCAGTGTCTGGGACAAGGGAAAGACCAGTGTACTCATACATGGTTATGAATCGTTTTGTTGTGTCTGTGACACTGTGAAATACGTGTCTAGTAAGAAAGACCATTACTTCTTTTCTACTGACCTATAGTAGTAAATGAAGAATTGAAAAGTTTATCAAGCAGTTCCTGTTTGGAGTACTGGAGAGAAAATAAATAGATCTAAGAAAGTATCTCCAGGAATATAATCTGCTCAGACTTTGAGGAGTTGGAATTAAATCTGGGGCTACAGTGTAAAGCTTGAGAAAGGACCTAAATTACTGTCAGGGGATTCTTAATAACTATGCAGGGACTGTCAGAGCTCTAGAGCCCTGGCTGCCTAGAGACCCCAGGTAGCTGGAGAGTAAAAGGACAGAAAGAGCAAAGCCTGGTGAGTGCTGCTGCTGTTCTGGGGGAAAGGGAAGTGTATCTGTCTTTGTGTATCTGTCTTTGGCCTTTGTGAACAAAACTGTAAGTAAAATGTGCAGTGATCTGGTAGAACACTGATATAAATAATTTTCTTTTAGTGCAGCAGTGACTTATCTGCTTTCCTAGTCACCCCACAATGCAGTTCCTTCTTCTGCAGTCCACAGCCTCCGTTTTACCTGACTTAACCTTTAAAACTATGCTTTCTTTTGATACAGTGACTAGTGCACTGCACAAGCAACATACATTGTTTTACATAGCTTTATATGTATCACTGATCCTTAGGTGATCAATTCTTGAGTGATGAAGTGGGATAACGATTCAGAAGTTGTAGTAGTATTCATTTTACAGTTGCAGTGTAAAATCAGCAGTATGCTGATTTAGCGTGTTTAATATATATAAATATAACTACACTGACTATATGCTTTCCCTTCAGTGAACTACAAAACTTAAGTACATAGTCTGATACTTGGTGATTCTGTTAAAGGGTGGAAGATGAAGCTGGTTGGCTTCTTTTTTGTATTTTGGTGACTGCCATCATTCACTTGCTAGTACTGCATGTTTTAGGGGAGATAAAATCCAAAGCATAAGAGAAAGGGACAAATGTGCACTGCCATAAAATCATAGAATCAACTCAGTTGGAAAAGACCTTTAAGATCACCAGGTCCAACCATTATGTCACTACATATTTGAAAAAAGTGAGAACTGTAAAACTGGCAGTACAAACCTGTGCTGCCATTATAACTTTCTGCCCAATTCAGATGAATCAAAGAGCAATTGCACATAAACATACTTTGGAAAACAAACCTGTATGACTGTATGACTGTACCTGTATGCATTCCTCCAAATACTGTGCTATGCATTGTGATGTCAGTGTTTAGACTAGTAAACAACTTAATCTATTATTGTAATTTAACTTCAGCAAATCTGTATAAAACAAATTATTTAATGTGGTGACTGACAAGCTGTAATTCTGACACATGTCTAGTGTAACCTTTTGATTCCTGTGGTGTCTCATAGGATGCATGCCAAGTTATCTGCATGATTTCTGTGGTCTGTAATCCATCTTTGAATTAACAGATTTTTAGCCTTATTTTGCCTTTTCTGATCTTTTTTTATCAGTACTCATTCACTTTTTTAGTGTCATTATACCACTTTTTCTAATGACACTAAAATATCTGCTGGAGATGAGCTTAATGACTTGGAAGTAATTAGAAGAGTCTGCAAACAAAGATAGCTGGCACATCCCAAATGGAACTGATATTTTATTCACACAAGCTTCTAGCTACTGCAATAAACTAAGATCAGCTACTGTACTCATTAAGTGAAGAGATAATTAAAACTTGTGGGAGTCTGGATAAACCCCTGGTAGAATAACACCTTTTCTAAAGGGAGACAGCAGGTTTGAAGGTCTTGAGAAGGCTTTATTGAAATGAGTGAATGCTACTTGAAAGATGTCTGTACATCACCATTATTTTCTGCTTGAAAGGGCTGTATATTATGGTGGGGTCTAAAAAAAACAAAAGCAAAATAATTCAGATCTGTGAGGTATATCAACTCTAGGTTCCATTGTATGTTTCTTATCTTTAGCTATGTGAGACTAGGTTTGTCTTTTTGAATTAACTAACTTTGCCATTCTGTGGTGGCTGTACTGGGTTTGTGTGACAAGGTTTTGGTAGTGGGAGGGCTACAGGGGTGGCTACTGTTAGAAGCTGTTGGAAGCTTCCCCCATATTTGACGGAGTCAATGCCAGCCAGCTCCAAGACCGACCAACTACTGGCCAAGGCTGAACCTATCAGTGATGGTGGTAATGCCTCTGTGGTAACATATTTAAGAAGGGGAAAATGTTACCATGCAGGAGCAATTGCAGCTGGAGAGAGGAGTGAGAATATGTGAAAGAAACAACTCTGCAGACCTCAAGGTCAGTGCAGAAGGAGCGGAGGAGGTGCTCCAGGCGCTGGAGCAGAGATTCCCCTGCTGACTGTGGTCCAGACTGTGGTGATGCAGGTTGCCTCCCTGCAGCCCATAGAGGTTCATGGCTGAACAGATTTACACCTGCAGACAGTGGAGGACCCCACAGGGAGCAAAGGGGTGTCCGAAGGAGGCTGCAACCCTGTGGACAGCCCGAGCTGGATCGGGCTCCCGGCAGGACCTGTGGCCTGGTGGAGAAAGGAGCCCACGCTAGAGCAGGTTTGTTGGTAGGAGCTGTGACCCCATGTGAGACCCATGCTGAACCAGTCTGTTCCTGAAGATGCACCCCGTGGAAGGGAACCATGCCGAAGCAGCCTGTTCCTAAAGGACTGTATCTCATGGAAGGGACCCAAGCTGGAGCAGGTCATGAAGAATTGCAGCCTGTGGAAAGAAGCCCATGGAGGACTGTCTGCTATGGGAGGGACCCCACGCTGGAGCAGGAGTGTGAGGAGTCATCCCCTGAGGAGGAAGGAGTGGCAGACATGTGATGAACTCACAGTCCACATCCCCCTGCACTGTTGTGAAGTGGAGATAGAGAAAATCATGAATAAAGTTAAGCCTGGGAAGACGGGAGGGTAGATGTTCTTATAGTTTGGGTTTATTTCTCATTACCCTACTCCGATTTCATTGGTAAGAAACTTATTTCTCCACATTGAATCATGTTTTGCCTATGACAGTAACTAGTGAGTGATCTCTCACTGTCCTTAACTCGACCCACAATCCCTTCGTTATATTTTCTGTCCCCTATCCAGCTGAGGAGGGGAGTGATGGAGCAGCTTTGGTGGGCATCCAGCCAGGATAAACCCTTCACACCTTGTGTTGACAAGTAATTGAGGCAACGGTGAGGAAAATCTGATGTGATGCTCTGAATTGGATTGGATCCAAAGTCATGTCAATATACTCTTTTTATTCATTCTTTTCTTCCTGATTTGTTATGGAAGGGAAGCTTTTTGACTTTCTCTCTTTCCCTTTCTCTCTCCCTCTGCTTGTCATGAACCTCCTGAAGTGATGAGGTAGGAAAGATTCACTGCCATGCAATAGCTTTTTTCCCTGAATGCTTATTCACTAACATTCATAATCTTGGTACAGATGTATAAATAAATATAAAAACATTTATTAATGCAGAAGTTAATTGCCAATTTAACCACTGGAGGAACCACCTGTCTTTTCGGTAGCCGAACCTGTTATGTGTTCAAGGGTAATTCCAAGTGGGGTTCATGTTACTTGCTATGAAAATGTTTTGGTGTGATTTCTATTAAAGTATAGGACTTGCATTGACTTTAAATGACCCTCAAATCTCATGAAACGAGAAACTTTTATAATATGGAATGTAGTATTAAGATTCACCTAGTGGTGGTGTGGTTAGCAAAATTTTCTGAAGTTTTGTTATGTGAATTGGAGAGCAGTTCTACTCAGAGCACAAGCAGATATTGAGGAAGATAATGTTAGAGAAATCATTGTTTTCTGTTCTTCTTATTTATTTATTGGTGTTTGGAATAGTAGTAGGACATTAATATAATGACAGTACAAAAAATGCAATTCCATGATTCTTTTTCTGTTGAAATGTCTCATTGTTTTTCTTTTTTTTTTTAAACTCCTCAAGTAGTGAAGTAGATCTTTGATGAAAACTGAGTGAACTGGGTGGTAATATCCCTGAGCTCTGTTCACATCATCAGTAAAATATTTGTTTTACTGCAAACAATTTTCTTGCTGCCAAGCTTCTATTTTCAGTCTATGTCCATGCAGAGATAAAGAAGTATATGGTGTCAAAAGATGAAAAAAGCTTATCAGCCCAATTACTATTGTGTCATATAGTAAAAGGTCTTAAAACTCTGTGTGGGTTGCTTAAATACAGTACATTCAAGAACAGGAAGATAAAAATCCAGTTGCCTAGAAAGTTTCCTGTTAGAAGCTGTAACTTTTTCTGAAGGTGTATTAAGTGGGCATCTAATACATGTCAACTCTTTGGTGCATTTATCCTTCTTGCCTAATAGCTTGCAGTTAAAATTTAGCCATCTGTCAGCAATTAAGGAGTAGACACTGATTTTCATGTACTAGGACACCTTGCAAAGACAGCCATTTGCTTGGACTTTCTCAGTTTAGTGGCAAAGCCAAATAGAATATCAAATATGAATCATGCTTTTCACTGGATCACCAGTATAAAACCCAGCATCAAACCCCAAATATTGTCAGTGTGCAGTATAACACTGTGGAGAGCTGCACGGATGTAAAGGTGATGATTTAAGTTCCATTTGAGCAGATAAGTAATGTTGCAAATTGTTGAAAAGGATTTTGTTGTAAAACATTTAAAGGCATGATTTCTTAATTGTGATTTTCTACACGTAATGTGCTTTAGGAATGGGGAAAATAAATATTTTTCCCACATTAAATTTCACCTGAACAGCCTACAAGGGAGTTTGATCAATAAGAAGCAAGATTTCTTGCTGTTGTTTCATTATTTCTTTCGTTGGAATTTTGTACAAATGAAAGGAACAAGACTGATAGCAATGAGGACTGTAATTTCCTTCCAAAAAAAATCCTCCAGCTCACCCAAGCAGTGGCAGTGCAGATTTGCCTTCTAGAACTGAGTGTTAGCACTTCACCATTAGTCAGAGGCTCCTCTCTTGCTAGTATTTGTATCAACCCTGTGTAGGGCTGTCCAGATGATATAGCATGAAACTGTAAGTGATGATCATCAGTACAATATTGATTTGATGATTTGGCTTGGTGGAAACATTATTTAATTCTCAGCTGCCCGTTCAACTAGTTGAATCAGAACAGTTCTATCTCTACTGTATTCTCTCTTTATTAATGCACCTCAGTGTTTGTTCTTCAGTAAGGAAGGAGGCACATCTGTTTAGTGTGGACCAAAAGGATAACTACTCCTAAGGTCAAATTTCTGTTCTGCTCTGATGTGGCTTCTTCAAGAGTTCTGTTGTTTCAGAGAGTTTGTTTGGTTCAGCACTGTTCACTGGTAGGAAGTGCCTCTTCTATGGCCATATCCTCAGGTGCCATGCCCTGTCTTTCCCTGCACTGCAGAAATACTACAGGAAGAAAAAGGGGCTTGATTGAAATGGGGAAAGGGTGAGGGGTGTGATAACTTGCTCTTAGGAATCACTGCAGTTAGGTGCAGCTTATTTTCCTAAACCTGCCTCAGGTCCTATTTTGACTGTTGATGGGTAGTTGACAGTTAAGGTGTATCAGTTACAGGAAAAGGTGAAATATATGCATGTTTCCACACTAGGTTGGTTTGGATGAAGCTGAAGTTTGAGAATTAGAATTTCTAAGTACAGGCTTCTTAGGTGTTATGTGGTAAAAAAATAAGGTAGTGGAGTTCTTGTTGTATGGGTTTGGGTTTGGTGTTTATTAATGCTTTGGGTACAGTGTTAATGAAAACTTCCTTTCATTTTTTTTTTTTAATTTTCATGTTTTTCCTAGCCATGTTCATTCCTAGCCAATTCTTAATATAGCTAAATCAAGAACAGTTGTTTCTAAAATTTTTTTCAAAGCATAAACTGGGATTAACAGCAAGGTTTTTACTATCTTCTTCCAGCCATGCCAAACTCATTACTGAAAATGCTTCCTTTGCTCTTATTTAGCTGGCATTACTTAATTCTTTTTTGATTTGAGCTTTAAGCCCTGGAAACATCTAGTGTAAAACAAACTGTTCTAAGGTCAATTACAAAATTGTTTTGAGAACATACTGCTTGAAAATACTTGTTTTCTTTACTTCAATTGTTTCTTTTCATTGCAAAGCCTCTCTAATAGTAGCTAGTACTGTACACTCTATATTATACTAATCTATTCAGTAAGCAGCAGATACTGCTGCAAAACAAAGCACCTGAAGCTGTTCAAATGTTTTGTCGTTGAAGATGTTTTCAGTGTATATCCTTACATTTTGCCTGTTCTGTTTGAAAAACAAAACAAAAACCCAACGATAAAAAGCTGTAGTGTATCTTTGAAATTATTGTATTCCTGGTTAGTTGTGACTGTACATTTAGAGCTGTGGATTGGTCCTGTGTGGTCAGTTACAGAATTGCTTTAGTGCAAACAATCTTAACACTTTAATGTCAATGCAAAATAATTTTGCCAGATGAGATCTTTGGTTTAGTGCATTTGCCACTCATTTGTTTTGTGACAAACTTAAAAGGATCTGTAAAAGCAAAGAGAGTTTTCTCTCATTCAGTGATACAGTCTATGAATTATAGGCAAATTTGCAAACTACATGTCCTCCATTTTAAGATAAGGATGTGATGTTAGTGTTCTAATCTATCTTCACAGACACATTTGTGCTTCCTTTTTCTTTGCAGCCTGCTGGGAAAGCTGGAATATTTAGAAAATTAACTCTTTAGAAAAACAGCCCACTTACCTACAGGCTTAAACCCTGCTACCTAAAATCATGGGAGATACTAGCAGAAAAGAAATTTTGTATGTAAAATTTAAGAGAAAAAACTTCATTAAAGGAAGTAGTTATTCAAGATTAACTTTTCATCTCCAGTATGAGTATGTGAAAGTGGGAAGGTGTGGTAAACTGGAAAAGGAGAAATTTGCAGCAACTCTCTGCCAGAAGTTCAGAAGGTGCACGACACAGTCATGAGATGGGCTCTCTGCATAAACTCTGCTTTGAAGCTGGGGAATCCATTCATCTAAGCATTCTCTGATAAAGGGATTTACTTTTGCAGAGCCTTACACAAAGAGCAATCAGTATACCTGTACACCCCAAAATACACCATGTCTGTGGGTGTAGTGGTAGAGGTTCATTCTTTTCTTCGTTCTTTCCTGGAGGCTGCATTATATGCCATAGGCTACAAGTATCTTTCATTTACATTTGTATTGCATGAAGCTGTGATTCTTGTCCCTGGGAATGGAGTAACCTCTCCTCCTTGATCAGTGCATACTCTTTGTTACGGCAGCTTCTTGGGAAACAGTCTCTCCATATGTCTCTTGCTGTTTGCTTGCAATGGGCCATATCTGCCTTGGAAGACTGCAGAACTAGTGAAAGAAAAGGACATAGAGAACAGGCTGCTTAGTATATTCTTGCACATCCTGATGTGTATAATGAGATTGAGTTTAAGCAGCTTGGGTGATGGTGGTATATTCTGCCTCCCAAAAGGCAGACAGGCTCTTCCCTTTGGCATTGAAG
Source organism: Coracopsis vasa (assembly GCA_026283785.1). NCBI lineage: Eukaryota > Metazoa > Chordata > Aves > Psittaciformes > Psittacidae > Coracopsis > Coracopsis vasa. The sequence continues at coordinate 806 of JANHGB010063424.1, read as the reverse complement.
TTTGACCAATAGATTTTCTCCTGATGTTAAAACCAGCATGCACATGTGAAAGCATTTTTCATACATGCTGGCCCTAAGAGTACGTTCTCATTTTAAATCTAGACAAGGTTTTTTTTAGTAACAAAATGCATGAGAATGAAAGAGGTTCTCCAGGAGTTACCATAATAAGAAAGTCTCTGGCACTGTGCAGAACAGAAGCCTGGACTGCATGTCAGACAGAACTAGGAGGTTCCTAAAGCATTAGTGTTTGAGATGGGCTTTGATTCCATGCTAATCAGAAGTAGCTAGCAGGCTCTCTGTTTTCCCTGGGGAAGATAGCTTGTGTTTGAAAAACAACAAGGTGGTTGATGACAGCCAGCATGGCTTCACTGACAGGAAATCCTGCCTGACCAGTTTGGTGGCCTTCTATGATGGGGCTGGAACTGATGGAAAGGGGTAGAACAGCTGATGTCATCTACCTGGACTTGTGCAAAGCATTCAACACTGTTCTGCATGACATACTTGTCTCTAAATTGGAGATTGATCAATTTGATAGATGACCAATTTGACCAATTTGATAGACGGACCACTCGGTGGATAAGGAACTAGCTGGATGGCCGCACACAAAGAGCATCAACAGCTCAATGTCCAGCTGGAGACCAGTAACGAGTGTTGTCCCTCAGGGATCAGTGTTGGGACCGGTCTTGTTCAGTATCTTTGTCAGTGACATGGACAGTGGGATTGAGTGCGCCCTCAGCAAGTTTGCTGATGACACCAAGCTGTGTGGTTTGGTTGATACACTGGAGGGAAGGAATGCCATCCAGAGG